>VMDO01002523.1:0-96744 GCA_007922755.1 Pedetes capensis
ATCTTTGCTTTTCAATACTCTAAAGAGATCTTTTGCCACAGCTTTTCCTAGAGCAATGCGTCTTTTGATTTCTTGACTGCTGCTTCCACAGGTGTTGATTATAGAGCCAAGCAAAGCAAAATCTTGGACAACCTCAATCTTTTCTCCATTTATTGTGAAGTTGCGTGCTGACCCAGTCGTAAGGATTTTTGTTTTGTTGTTTTGTTATGAATAAGATAGTCTTGTGTTTTTAAGTTCACACCTGGGTAAAAGAGCCTGATGAACAGGAAGGTACAAAGACAGGGAGACACAGGGCACTACGGGAACCAAGGCAATTCTCAGTGTAGAAGGCAAAGAAACTAGCAAAGGCTACAACCAGGTGGTGATGCCTGAGCTGCAACTCAATGCCTAAGTCAACATATTGCTGGCTGAAGGTGGTATGGGGGAGATGGGTGATGAGGCAGCATGGCAAGGTTTTTGGCAAAGTAAAAAAAAAAACATGGAATGGTGAGAGGAAGGGAGCAAAAGAGGGAAACTACTACTGGCAATTTAGCATTCTGAGAGCACCAAGTGAAACCTGGAGATCACGCTGCAGCCAAAATAAGGCTCAGCCTAGGAAGATGCCTGAACACTGCAGCAAGATCCTTTATAAGCCGAGACTTATGGTGGTATTTATGTTTTGGCCGCTATATGGTGAGTGGGCTTGGCTAAGAATATAGGAGAAAGTTTAGCTGGAACTATAAGGACAGATTTGAGAAGTATTTGAAGGAGTAAAATCCAGAGGTCTCAAAACTGACTAGCTGAGGATGTTCAGATAGGGTGATTAGGACAGAGGACGTAGACTCCACATGTCTCAGGCCTCTAGCTTAGGAGACTCGGCTTATGGCGGTGACATCAAGACACAGAAAAATACTCTAAAATATTGGCTGAGACACTGATGAGTTGCAGGAAAGAGAAAAGGAAGGACTGTGTTCAGAGAAATCCAGAGGCTGGTGGAGAGCATTTGATGCCAGAGCAGTAACTTGGAAAGCTCTGTGAAACCAAAGAGTTTCTGACACTGGAAAGGTAGTGCAAATGTATTCTTTAGAAAAACCCTGTTAGTCCTTCCAATGACCCACACAATAGATTTGGCCCACATTCAGATGGGGACAAGGGAAAGTCAAGGGATGGATAGTCATGCACTGTGTAACACTTTCTATCAAGGATGGCCAGCATATGACAGTAGTCCCATGAGATTATAATGTAGCTAAAAAATTCCTCTTGCCTAGTAAACACATGGCTGAAGAGGTAGAAGAAAAGGCAATTACAGGACAAAAAAAAAAAAAAGAAAAGAAAATTCAGAGAGGAGTTTAAGCAGAAGTTTCTGCAGGCCTCAACAAGCCCTTGAAAAGTTCAGAGGCACAGACCCCAACATCCAAAAGTTTTCATTAATAGAGAGGAATGTTCATGGGGAGCTCTCTGCTTACAAACACATCTATGATGAGAAAAAAAAACTAAGCAAGCACGCCGCCACAGACATATTTCTGAAAAGAATGACACCTCATTAAAAAGATCCTGTGGCAGGTCCTTCGGGAGGAGCCAGAGAAGGCGGTGTGGCTGTCGCAGGAGACAACAGCTCCCTGCGGGTTATTGCCCTACAGACCTTCTGGTGGAGATGTGAAGGCAGAAGACAGCGATCTGATGATCCTCACCCTGTGTAGGCCAAGGCTCACCTGTGTTCATGTGTTCGCTTTAAACAAAAAAGGTTAAAAATAAAAAACTTAGGGAAAAGCTTATAGGATAAGAATATAAAGAAAATATTTTCCTACAGTTGTGCAACATATTTGGGTTTTAAGCTAAGTATTCTAGCTGGGTGAATGCATCTGTGTTGACTCTCCAGAGGAGGAAAGGCTATAAGCAAACACAAGGAAGGAACAGAACAAAATGAAATGATAACAGCAGTGGGTGGAGTTTTACAGTATTTAAAGTTGATCATTGTAGAAAAAGGAAAAGGATAATCAAAAAGTTAAGTGCAGCTCAGAGAGCAGGCTTTGGTAAGGAACAAAGCCACCCTTCCTTGGCTTGCTGCAGATCCTTCTCAATGTTTTCCTATGGATGAGAATCTAAACCCAAAGTGGGCATTCACTTCAATGTTTAGATTTTCACTTGATGATAACCAACCCATCTGGAAGTAAACTTATTGGAGAAGGGAGTTGCATTTGGAGTTCCATATTATGGAGTTTAATGATGCTCTCCTTAAAATACTTATGGATGCCAGTATCAGGGGTGGCTAGTGTCCTTGGGTGAGCCTTAAGTCTGACATTATACAGCAATTCTTACAAGAAAAAAAAAGGAGAAACTAAGAATAACATTTTCTTTTGAGGATGTCATGTTTAAAAAAACTACATGCCTTTGCTGGAGCAATAACACTTCTATAAATCCATTCCAGAAGTACACAAGTGTGAAACTATCCCCATGTAAAACAATTCAACATCAACTGTTTGGAACAGAAAACTGGAAACAACCCACAAACCAGAAACAGCCACATAAGGAGACACACACAAAAGGAAAGCAAGGGAGAATCCCTGTGTGCTAATACAGAGAGATTCCCATGCTGTATTGTTACAGTGAGAAAAAGCAAGCTACGGAAAACTGTGTGAAATGCAACCTTTTATACAAGACTAAGGGAAATAAAAATATCTGTAGTTTCAAAATACAGAAAGAATAAGGAAGAAACATAAAGGAGGAAAATATTTATATAATGGCTAAGTACCCAGAGTATATTAAAAAACTCTTACAACTCAACAAGGACAACATAATTCTTAAATGGACAAATAACAAATAGACACTTCTCCAATGATGTACAAATGGCCAACCATTATATGGAAAAAACTCAACGTCATTAATCACTAGGGAAATATAAATCAAAAGCACAGCAAAATACCACTTCACACCTACGAGGATGACTATAATTTAAAAGGAAAATACACCAAGTGTTGGCAAGGATATAGAGAAATTGGAATTCTTATACACTGCTGGTAGGAGTATAAGACAATTCAGCCACTATGGAAAATAGTTTGACAGTTACTCAAAAAATTGAACATAGAATTATGACCCAGCAATTCCACTCCTAGGCATATATCCCAAAGAACCGGAAGCAGATACTCAAATACATTTATAGATATGTTCATAGCAGCAATATTCATAATCAAAGGGTAGAAACAATGTAAATGCCCATCAACATGTTCAATGCAGAAAGTGATACATATGTACAATGGAACACTCGGTCATAAAAGTGCTGACTCATGCTATTACACGAACAAATCTGCAAAGTATTACACCAAGTGAAAGGAGCCAGACACAAAAGTTCCCACGTTGAAGTATTTTGTTTATGTGAAATACAGTGTTCAGAACAGGTAAGTCAGTCAGCTCAACAGCTATAAGGAGCTGGGGTAGGGCAAGAATAAGAAGTGACTGCTTAATGGCCATTGGGGTTTCTTTGGGGGTGATTATAATAAATACATTGTAGAACTAGAGAGAGGTGGTTACACCCAAAATTGTAAGTATATTGAATGCTATTGAACTGTGCACTTTAAAATGGTTAATTTTATGCTATGAATTGTATTTCAATAAAAGAATTTTCAAAAAATAAGCTAGGAAAAATAGTTATCTATAATGGCAGGGGGCAAATTGCCTGGAGGGGCAAGGGCTGGTGCGAGACTGTTGTGCATTCTAAGTTTAAAGAAAAACTTGTCAAAACACAAAGAACGTTTCTTTGGAAAGTAATTTCAGGTACTGTAAGATGTCTACAATACCCTTTACTATTTATGAAAAAAAGCCAACATGGCTTGTCATTCATGGAAATAATCATTATACTGATCCAGTATCAGCCAGGTAGTGCCTTGAATTATTCTTATAATAGCGAGAGGGTTCTGATTCACATCCCTGGGCTCTGCTTTCTGGGCCAAAGACAGCACAGGCTCCCTGCTCACAGACCAACCACCCCAGGACTCTGTCATCAGTACTGCACACTAAGATTTTACATGCTCTGAAGAAATCAGCTCAAATTAAATGACCAAGGAAAATCAAAGAGGACATTCTAACTCATTTCCACTTTGATTTTGAGGCTTCTAGGCAATCTGTCAAAAAAATTCCATAATATCTTGCTTCTGTATTTTTTAAAGGATTTTTAGCTTCAAAAACAGATTTTCTTTTCACATGTGATTAATACACTTAATAGATTTCATTTCAAGAGCCCTCAGTTGATAAGCCCTAAAATATCTCAAAATTTTAGGATTGCAGGATATCTCTAAATCCAATGTTATGCTAATATAAATTTAAATTTCAGAAGAGAAATACAGAAACTTCAAGAGTTTCATGACTGTCAGAGTCTACAGCCAACAATCAATTTTTACCAAGCACAGGGATTGAATTAAGATTGCTTGGTCTGAGCTGACTTCACCTTTCTTTCCTGACAGTAGCAATATACTAATTTCTTTAATTCCTGAGAATACAAATTATTTTAAACTTCTTTGGAAAGCTTAACACCATACATAAAGTTTGTTCCCATTATATAAATAGTGATAGATAATATGACAAATCTTATTTCCTTTCTTCAATGAAGATGCACAGTTGAACAAATTCCATATCTCAAGTAGGGCACATTCTGGGATAGTCATAATTAATATTAAACACAGAGGTTGCTTAAAATACATAAGATCTTTGACTAAAATCCACAAAGACCATGAAGTAGCATCACAGATGGATTTAGCTTGATTTCTAGTGACTTATTTGTAAAGAACTAAAATTAGCCAAAATGCCTCCTCTATAGGGTTTTCATAGATGAACCCAGGGGAAAATGAATATTTAATAAGACTAGTTTTCAAAAGAAGGAACTCTGACTTTGAAATACATAAATTGGGATGCTAAACAGCAATTTACAGTGACATGGGTTCTTAGTCTATTTAATATAAAAATGCATGCTTTCATTATACTTGTAGCTTTTTCCAGAGTTCAAGGTGTGTTTAAAATGAGAACTTAAGAAGAGATAGGCCAAAAAGGAGGAGGAGGAGGAGGAGAAGGAGGAAACTGTAAAACAGCAAAGACAACAAAGATGTCTGGAAACTGGAATCAGGTCTCTATGCCTCACTCCTACATTGCAAGCGTAGGGCAGGAAGGGCAGGGGGACGGTGCATGAAGTAGTCCTGGAGAGCTGCTGAGACTTCCCTCATCAGAACAGAATGGGAAGGAGGAACAAATCAAGAGAACTGTTTCAAAGGGCAGAATGATGGAGATTGTGCCACACTATACCCCTCACAGCACTTTTGGGCAATTCCATTAGGCAAAGAAAATCATTTTTTCTCTCCCAAAAAGTCCAGGTACAGAGTCGAGCTGTCATCTCTTTAAATGCTCAAATTTTCAGAATAGTAAGTGCAAAAAAATTTCAAAAAATGGATTAAGAATGGGCTGTATTTAGGTGAGTGGAAGAGAAAACCATATTTTTAATATAAAGAGGAAACTGTAACAAAAGTGAAATCCTCAGACTATTTCAAATGTATTTCAAGATCTATATTCTAATCTTTTATGGTAATCAACAGGCTAGAGACATACAGGCCACTGCTAGGTACTTGGGAATGGATAACAGATCCTTCCTCATCACCACAGCTTAGAATGACAAATGTAACAACAGGTCAGAAACATTGAGAATATCAAACAGCACAGACAACATACATATATGCACCAGAGAAGGAGTGAATCTGTCAGAACAAGAGGTCAGAGAGGCACCCCCACTTCCAAAGCTGGGGGTTAAACCCAGGGTCTCACGCATATTAGGCAAGAACTCCACCACTTAGCTGCAACCCCAGCACCCCTCTTGTTTTGTTTTTATTATTTGGGACGGGGTCTCACTAAGTTGCACAGGCTGCCTCTGGCCTCGAGCTCCTGATCCTCCTGCCTTAGCCTCCTGAGTCGCTGGAATTACTGGCAGGCACCCCTATACCAGGCCCAGAGAGCTTACTTACCCTTATGGAAAATATACAAGGAAACTGCTAACACGTAAGCCAACTTGGCTAGGCCACACCAGCCAAGGGTGCAGATGGATCACACTGATGCTCTTGGGCACTCAGCCCCTCACAGGCCTCCCTCCACACACAGTTCTGGGCACACTGGTCCTGACTCCAACCAGCATGCCAGCCTGGCACACCTCCATTAACTGAGAGCCACGCTTCACCTGGGAGAAAGGGTGGGGCTTCCCCGGGCAGGACCTTGTGCACTCTGGGGCAAAACTTCAGAGCAGCTCAAGGAGGCTGTTCCTCCATCTTGCACTCCACACTCTTCTATCTTGCAGGCACCCAGGCATACACCACACCCTGACAGCCTTCCCCTGCGAAGCCCTATGGCCAGAGCAGTCATGCCAATCTCAATTTAACCATGAGGTTGGTGTACTCCCTCCCCCACCCACATAGGCTGCTCCTCCTGACTTGCCCCCCACATTTCTCTCTCTGCCAGATGCCATATGCAACCAAACCTCAGCTCCATCCGCACTAAAGCCCCAAATACAAGAAGAATTGTTCTGCCCAGTGACCTGAATATATTTGGTTGCCAATGTTAATTTGCTCTGGAGTATCACCAACAGAAACATTCCTTCCCATTGAGTTTTTGTAGGAAGATACAAATGATGATACCTGATTAATATGCTGGCAGGGTGGATATGAGAGGTCAGTAAAGCCATCGACAAGCCAGGAAACCTCCAAGTAGAAAAAATACATCACATTTGTCGGGGCGTGGGTCAGGAGGGAAGAGGGAGAGAACATAAATCCTGTTGAGTGAGAAGAGAAGAACAGCCAGAGCAAATGAGAGGGTCACAAAGAAAGTAACAGGGCTGTGACGCCGCTATCTGTGAAGTTTAGTTGAAGAAAGACAAGCACATCAGGGGTTCATTTGATCTGATAAATAAGTACATGATTAAGCAAGACACTGTGCTAAGTGCCTTACATACATTATCTCTTCTAATCCTTACAGATGGGCTAGGGTTTAGTTCAGTTGGTAGAACGCTGCTGTGCATTCTGAGGACCTGGGTTTGATCCCCAACACTGCAAAAAATGGGAGAAGGATGTAGCAATCTACTCCTGAAGCAATCCTGAAAACAGTCATTGAAAACCCTAGGAGGGTTGCTATGAGTTGGACGTGACTCAACAGCACCTAACAACAACAATCCTTACAGAAACCTTGTCAAATAGAGATTGTTTTATGAATAAAAACCAGAAACCAGACAAGCTACATAACTTGCCTAATATCACATAGCTCATAAATGACAGAGGAATGATTTGAACCTAACTCTAAGCCTCAAGGCACTATAAGACCACTATATACCAGCAGACCTACAGTCATACTCCCCAGGCATCCAATCCCATGTGATCTCAGAAGCTAAGCAGGGTCGGGCCTGGTTAGCCCTTGGATAGGAGACCACCTGTGAACACTGGGAGCTGTAGGCTTGGGAGAAGGACCCAGCATTCCACTCCCAACAGAATTAGCCATCAAAAACCCTATGAATAGCAGAGAAGCACTGTCAGACAGTGTGGGGTAGTATTTCGTTCTGCTGTAAGGTCACTGAATCAGTCCCAACTCGAAGGCACCTAACACCAACACACACCAGCAGATGGCTTAAGAACATGTTTTCTGCCAACACGAGTATGTCAGTTAGCTTTTGTGTTGCTGTGACCAAAATACCTGACAGACAAGAGAGAAGGATTTATTTCAGCTCATGGTTCCAGGGGCTCCCAGTCCCTACAGTGGGGAAGACATGGCAAAGCAGGAGCATGTGGCTGAGGTGGCTCTCATGTCATGGCAGACAGAGGCAGAGGGCCAGCCTGGGATCGGACGCAGGGAAAAACTTTCAAAGTCCTGCCCCCAGTGACCTATTTCTGCCAGCTAGGTCCTACCTCTTAAAGTTTCACAGCCTCCTAAAACAGTGCCACCTGCAAGTGTTCAAACACGAGCCTTGGGGAAATCTCATATTCAAACAACAGGTTTTAACCAGACACATCCATATGTGCTTCTGTGAAGTGCTTTCTCACACGCATTAAGTGAAAAAGGACAAGTGCACTGGAGACAACCTCCAAAGTCACAGCATGCTGCCATCTGTACAAAGTCAACGCATTGGGAAAAGATACATATGGTTGTGCTGGTGGTGGTAGGAGCCCTCGAGTCGGCTCCGACTCATAGCAACCCAATGCATAACAGATGAAACACTCCCCGACACTGCCAGGAGCGGCGCTGTTCATAGCGTTTTCAGTGGCTATGTACTTCATGATTGTTTCAAGATTGGGCTTCCAGGTCCTCCTTCATTTTTGTGGTGCTAGGGATCAAACCCAGGGCCTCAGAAAGCACAGAGCAGCACTCTACCAGCTGAGCCAAACCCCAGCCCACAATAGTTGTATATGCCCAAATATCCCCGACCAAGTCCTCATGAAACTGGGAGCAGGGTCCAGGTGACTAAGGAAGGTAGAGTTCTTCACAGCTACACCTTGGAACAGTGTGAGTTTAAACTGCTTATATAATTTTCCTTGAAACACAGCGACATAATAAAACATACAGTGGTCCCTCAGCATGCTACGTGCTCCATACGTGAACATTCCAGTCAGTCCTCAACAAATATTTTTGAGAGCACTCTGGTTTGGCGCTCAACTACTTGCCTGGTACTCGACCACTGCCCTGTACTCGACCCTGTAGGAGACATCATGCTTATCAGTGACACCGTATGAAACAAAGGGGAAGCATCACTTGCTTGTCACTTTCAGGCAGCAAAGACCTCTCCTGGTCCTGTGTTCCTGACCTCACATTTTTATAGGTATATATACACATGTACGCCTGCAGTCATCACAGCACCCAAGAAATTTTCTAGTGCTAAAAGTGAAGGAAAGAAGAAAACAAGGACAACTGGATTTTAAAAGAAGAGGAGCAACAACTTACTACTAAGTATGTGAGGGGCATACGTGTATCTGAATTAGCCATTCAATATGGTGCCAGAAACAAATACATTTACATTATTTCTTATGGGAAAAAGTGCTCGGCACTCAAATTGTCACTTGGTCAGCCTTCCAGCATGGATTATGACTGAGCACTGAGGTACCACTGTAATTGCAAAAGCCAAGATCCTATAATAAAAAGTTACCCCAGCATTCTTGTTTTGAAAGCTAAATAAAGAGGCTTACAAACAAAGGCATACCTATTTTAATCAAGCATCCGTCTTAAATTCTTTCACCTGTAAAGGGTGCCTACTAACACTGCTCATCTGCTGGTTGCCTTGGTACACACCTGTGATCTCTGGTGACTTGGGAGGCCGAGGCTGGAGAATCACAGCCTGTGCAACTCAGCAAGACCCTGTCTCAAAAATAGGAAAATTAGAAGGAGGTTGGGAATACTCCTCAGTGGTACATCACTAGCCTACCATACATGAGGCCCTGGGTTCAACTCCTAGTACATCAAAGAAAAACCTGCTCATATAGCCTAAACATGGATCAAATGTCCTGCCATGCACGAAAAAGGAACACAGTTCCCAAGACACAGGAAGAAAGACTGCAGAGACCTTAAGTAGTAAGGAGTACAGGCCACTGTGTCATTCAGCTTTCCACCACTATAATACCTGAGATAATTAACGTGTGGAGGAAAAGGGGTTACTCTGGCTCAGTTTCAGAGGTTCCAGTCCACCATGGGTTGGCCTCGCTGCTCTCAGGACCAGTGGTGAGGCAACATATCATGGTAGGAGCGCACAGCAAAGCAAAATTGCTCACCTCACAGCCAGGGAACAAAAGAAAGAAAGAAAGGATCAGGGCCTCAAAATTCCCCTCAGTGACTTAAAGATCTCCCACTCAGCCCCACCACCTCCCAATAGCACCTCCCTAGTGTCAGGTAAGAAGCCAAAACCCAGTCAACTCTTGTTAGGTGCCGTCGAGTCGTATCCGACTCTTAGAGACCCTCATAGGGTTTTCAATGGCTGACTGTTTCAGGATTGCCTTGGAAGTGGATTGCCAGGCCCTTCTCCCACTTTTGCGGTGCTGGGAATCGAACTTGGGATCTCAGAGACTGCAGCGCAGCGCTCTACCAACTGAGCTAAATCCCATCCCCCAGTCAACTCTAGCAGACCTTTATTTGGGAGAAGCTACTAAGGTTGTCTCTAACAGAGGAGAGAGCAGCCCCCAGGAGAGGAAGGAGTGAGGCTTTTATGGGCCCTGTCAACTACAGTGCCAGAAAATAAGCTCCCCTAGGCTGGAAGGCATTCAAGAAACAACTGGGGAAGAGTTGCCTCCTCAAAGTAGAGTCAACCTTAATGACAGGAACAGAGTAAAGCCCCTGGGACCTCCAGGTGCTGGTGTGGCATGACTCAAAATGAGAAGAAATATAACCACTGCCACAATGGGCTCAAACATAAAAAGATCATGTGCATGACACAATGCTGGGTAGTATTTCATTCTGCTCATAGGGTCGCCATGAGTCGGATCTGATTTGATGGTACCCAACAACAACAAATTATTATTCAAAATTGTTGGTAATGTTCACTTGAATACTGTTTGCTCACAGAAAAGCAATTCTAGTTAGTTCACACGAAAAAGAGGGGGAATACACTGGGAAACAAATAGAGGGAAAAAAATCTCAAGATGGGTAAGAACCACAGCAGCTCCAGGCTGCAGGCATTTGTAGAGTTCCATAAAAACAAGTTAAGAGATGACAGAGCAGAGAAGTGGTCGGTGGTGCCCCTGCTATATACCAGAGAATTCTCACAAAGCACTTTTTTGTGAGCTGGGTACCACTACTATACTACAGTATTCACACATGATGCTCTCCTAGTTTACATTTATGTTATATTTGGTATACTTAAATCTGCCTGCAGCCATAGCCCTGTGGCATCCGATCCCATCAGATCTCAGAAGCTAAGCAGGGTCGGGCCTGGTTAGTACCTGGATGGGAGACCGCCCAGGAAAACCAGAAGCTGCAGGCTTGGGAGAAGGACCTGGCAACTCCCTCCCAAAAATCAATCTGCCATTGAAAATCCTATGAACAGCAGAGAAACACTGACAATAGTGTTTCCCCTGTTGCACAGAGGGTCGCTAGGAGTCGGATACCGACTCGACGGCACCTAACAACAACAACATACTTAAATCTAACTAACAAATTTACATACACTAAATTTAAATTCTGTAATTTCTATTTAGAACTATATTTCAATTTTTTTGTGTGTGCTCCCACAAAAAAATAAAATAAAAATAAATAAAACAAACCCTGGAATGTACTGGATTGGATATCAGTTGTTATTGGGAGAATCTGACACTAGAATCAAAAAGATTAAACAGCCCTCACCAGAAATCAATGGTACAAATGTGTTTATCAATCCATCTTTCAAAGGAGCTTTTTGTTCTTACAAAGAGCATGTAACTTAAGACAGTGCATACCCTTTTCAAACAGATGAACAAAATAAGGCCCCAAACAATAGCTTAAGTTCCCTTGAATAGGAAAAAACCACCCAAACCCCAGGTTGTTATTCATACACTCTCACCCTGAATCACTAAAGCTTCTTTCATACCATATTCCTCCTCAAGTCCACAAATGCCACGTTATGGTAAGTAATTATAATAGCTTTTACAATTTAAAAAAGTTATAAGTGCTTATTGTTTGAAAGAAAGATTATTCAGAATGTAGAGATAAACACTTTAAGCAGGCTGGCCTGTTCTTTCAATTGTACTCATATTGCATAGCCAAGTAATTTCTTATCCATTTTTTATATAATATTACATTCTTATTACTTTGGTAATCTTTATGCTTTTCTGTAAGATTTCACATTATTTCTTATTTCAAAAGTGATCTAAGCTCACTGTAGAAAGTCAGAAAATAAAAAAAAGTACGACGACATAATACACTCACAATTCTACTCACCAAAACACAGCTGCTGCGTGGGGTTCTGGGCCTATTTCTTCTTGCATATACGTGAACGACCCTATGTCACAGAAAGTCTGTATTTGGAGGCTTCCCATGATATGGCTTGTATACAGGAAGCAGCACAGAGGAGGACTGAGGACAGCTCTGAAGACAGCCAGCACTGTGCCACAAGCCCAGTTCTACCAGTCATTAAGTGGGTGACTAACTTCTCAGCACCTCAATCTCCTAATCTATAAAACATGGCTCTAAAGGTATAAGACACCACAAATGAAGGCCTGAGCACAGGGCCAGATACATGAAAATCCCTCAATAAAAACAGGCTATGACACTATATGAAACATCTGGAACCTCATTTTTCACCTGATATATGCGGACCATCCCTCCATATCAATCACAGCCATTTCTACAACGTATTTAAATATATATATATTAATATATATTATTAAATTATTATTAAATATATATTATATAAATATAAATATATAAATATAAATATATATTACTAAATTATTAAATATATATTAATATATATAAATATATATATATATGGTAGTAGAGTTTATTTAGTTAGCAACTTAGTATTTGTTGTTGTCAGATGCTGTCAAGTCAGGTCTGACTCAGCAACCCTATGTACAACAGAACAAACTACCACCCAACACTGTGCCGTGCCCAGACAGCACTGTCAGTGCTTCTCTGCTATTCATAACGTTTTCAATGGCTGATTGTTTTTTGGGAGTTGCCTGCTGGGTCCTTCTCCCAAACCTACAGCAGCCAGTATTCCCAGATGGTCTCCCATCCAAGGGTAGACCAGGACCAACCCTGCTTAAGCTCTGAGCTGCTGAGATCTGACAAGATCAGATGCCAGGGTGGTATGGCTGCAGGAATATCAACATAGGGTAGGCCAATACACAAAAAGACAGAACAATTCCAATACTCATCATTTTGGTCAGAGCGACCTACCTGTGGACTAACACATACAGGGACAGAGGATTCTGGCCACACTAGCTTCCTCCCTGAGATGAGGAATAGCAGTCAGAGCAGGTTTGCACTCCCCATGTTTCCTCCCAAGCTGATGTAAGACAATCCTGGGGACAAGCCACAGGTCACACAAAGTCTGGCTTTTAGGAAAATTTTTTTGTTGCCAATAGTATCTATGAAGAAATTTAGGTTGTTCACCCAAGAAAGAGCAACTTTTGAAGCAAAGTTATTGTAGGAGGAAAAAAAAATCCTCAAGCTATATTTGAAGCTAATACAATACTAAATTATAATTTTTTAATTGCTATAAAGTAGCCAGGTTTAGAGGCACACTCCTGTAATCCCTGCACTTGGGAGGTTGAAGAAGGATCATGAGGTCAAGATTAGCCTGGGCTATATATTACTCAATGGCACCTAACAACAAATATAGCAAGATCCTGTCTCAAAAAAAAAAAAAAAAAAAAAAAAAAAAAAAAAAAAAAAAAAAAAAAAAAAAAAAAAAAAAAAAAAAAAAAAAAAAAAAAAAAAAAAGAATTCTATAAAGCAGCAGCAGTCCTCTTTTTGGCACCACACACCAGTTGCATGGAAGCCAGTTTTTTCACAGGGGTGAAATGGAGCAGTTCAGGATGATTCAGCTGCATTACATTAATACAGATGAAGCTTCTCCCGCTCACACCAGTACTGGCCCATGGCCCAAGGGTTAGGGACCCCTGCTATAAAGTATGCATTTATATAAATGTATGCCACACCTTATGTTTCATGGTTCTGATTCCACTAGCAACAACAAAGAGATATAGATGGCCTTTGTCTTTCCAACAAGAACACTCCATGACACTAGATTTAAGCAATTTTCAGAGTTCAAAGGATGGTGAGAAACAGGTAACCAGACATATCAAGTTGCCACAAAAATGCGAATGACTACATTCTCGTTTGTCAAAAGTACTTTATCTTTGTGCACTTAATCTACCTTCTATAGCCAAGACCCAGGTCCCATTGTTCCATGTGTATGACAAGACGACCACAATTCAGAAGACAAAGGAAGACATTCACAAGCACTGGCCAAACACACAGGTGTTGAAGTTTGGTCTTTCCACCTATCTGACAAAAATCATATTACCATCTAGGTGTTGGGTTCCTTATTCTTGTTGCTCCGTCTCTTTCTTTCTCTTCCCAGGTGCTAATCTAAATCCCTAGAGTTTAACATGGTCTTCCTACTTAGTCTCCCCACTAAAGTACTGATCTCCCTGATTCTGAACCCCCTCTGGGGCTTCCAGGGCCCTCCAAGTGTCATGCACTGGCTTTATATTTGCTAGCATCTGGGCCTAATAAACTACAAGCCTCTTGAGAGAAGAAACTTTAACTTATCATTGTACCTTGTACAACACCTTACGCAGAAGCACTGAATGACTGAATTAACCCTGCTGCTCACATGTTAAAAAATTATGTTGTTATTGTTTGTTTTTGTTGTTGTTTGGAGATATTTTGGGGTTGAACCAGTGCCTCACACATACTTTGCAAGTGCTCTGCCACTGAGCTGCACCCCCAACCCATTGTGTAATTTTTTGAGACAGGGTCTTGCTAAGTTACAAGGCTGCCTCTGGCCTTGGACTTGTGAACTCCTGCCTCAGCCTCCCAAGTCACTGGGATTACAAGTGCCTGGCTCTAAATTGTATTTTAATTGACAAAAAACTGTACATAGTCAACCCTTGCACATAAGTTTCAACTGCATGGGTCCACTTAGAGGTAGAGGTATGCAACAATTTGAAAAAGCTTGAAAATTGAGTAGCCTAGGAATATCAAAAAATTTTCAAATGTGAGGAATGTCATAAGATATATGCATAAGATATGTAGACAAGTCTTTTTTCACTATCATTAAATGTATACAAATCCA
This sequence comes from Pedetes capensis, assembly GCA_007922755.1. Classification (NCBI taxonomy): domain Eukaryota; kingdom Metazoa; phylum Chordata; class Mammalia; order Rodentia; family Pedetidae; genus Pedetes; species Pedetes capensis. The sequence goes on from VMDO01002523.1 coordinate 14,756, forward strand.
TTATAAAAGTCCAGTATCAAAATTTATACACAGAGAGTACATGGCACCATTTGTAATCAAAGAAATGTACACAAATGTAAAGATGTGGTGTTAAATCATAACTGTGGGCTGGGGGTGCAGTTCAGTGGCAGAGCTCATGTTTAGCTTATATAAGGCTCTCAAATCAATCTCTAATACAAAAAATAAATATCTGCAGAAAATTAACTGCAGTACATATAGACCTACCCTAATAACTTCAAAGCCTCCTCCTGTTTCCACTGCAGCAAGTTCTAGTGTTGGGTATCTGCTTAAAACACCCAGCACTGTGCAGCAGCTCCACCAGAGCAGCCATCTCTCCAGTAAATGGTGAATCACAGTAACAAGGGACCTCTCCTTGTTCTCCCACATTTTTCACCATATGAGACACGTAAAATACAAAATGTTAATTAACTGCATATGTTACCGGTAAGGCTTCCAGTCAATAGCAGACTATTAGTTTTCAGGGAGTCAGAAGTTATTCACAGATTTGACTTGCACAGAGGGATGGCACCCCAACCCCAGTCTGGTCCATGAGTCAACTCTATACTATGTAAAACATGTTTTAAAATTAACTATACATTGTACAATGGCTAAATCAAGCCAATTCCACAATCAACACCTACAGAAGCGACAGTCAAGAAATCAAAAGACACACTGCATTGGGAAAAGCTATTGCAAAAGACCTCTTCAAAGTGTTGAAAAGCAAAGATGTCACATTGAAGACAAAGGTATGCCTGACTCATGCCATGGCATTTTCAATTGCACCATATGCTTGTGAAAGCTGGACATTGAATAAGGGAGACAGAATTGATGCTTCTGAATTATGGTGCTGGAGATGAATATTGAATATACCATGGACTGCCGAAAGAACCAACAGATCCATCCTAGAAGTACAACCAGAATGCTCCTTGGAAGCAAGGATGGCTAGACTGTGCCTTAGGTATTTTGGACATGTTGTCAGGAGGGACCAATCCCTGGAGAAGGACATCTCTTTAATGCACTACTTCTATCTAACTGAAATTATGTATCCTTTAACCAACAGCTCCCTTATACCCACTGACCCTCCACTTGCCCCGCCCCTCATACTCCTTAGCTAATCAGTGTATGTACAGTCTTAGTGGTGGAGATGGCTAACACCATCATCTCTCAATATCCACAGGAGATATGTTCTGGTGTTCTGCGGGATTCCTCCAACCCACTGCCAATCACCAAAATCTACAGATGCTTGAGTCCCTTATGTAAAATGGTATATTTCCACATATCCTATACATATCCTTCTATATACTTAAATCATCTCTAGATTGCTGTTAATACTTAATACAATGTAAATGCTATGTAACTAGTCATTATACTAATTGCTTAGCAAATAAGAAAAAAGACGGTACCTATTTAGTAAAGTAATTTTTTATCAGGGTTGGTGGAATCCATGAATGTGGAACACACAGATATGGGTGGCCAATTGTCCTCCAGTTGTACTTACTCTGCTGAGGCCACAGGCAAATATAAATTTAATTTACTTGCATCTCTCCTGGTTTCAGTGTTTTTCTTCCTGAAGTACATCTTTCTGTAGTTCCCCCAGCAAAAGACTATGAATGATCAACTTTGTCTTTATCTGTTAAGTATTTATTTCACGTTTACTCTTGAATATTACTTTTTATGGATACAAAACACTCTGAAGATAGTCATCATGTGCTATGAGAAAACACCTATCAGTGTAAGCGCCCAGTTGCCTCACTCTGCTTTTGTCTTATTTTCTAGTGTTTCACATACAACAGGCTTAGGTATGAATTTATTTTTATTAAGCCTGCTTGAAGTCCACTGTCCTTCTGGAGCCAAAGAACTCAGGACTCCATGATGAAAAATTCTCAGCCATTATATCCTCCAATAGTGCCTCCCCTCTGTTTGCTCTTTCTGGAAGCTCACAGAAGGTAATCTTGGACTTGCTAAAGTTCATGTATCTTAACCACTCATTTTCCATCTATCCCTTAGAACTATATTCCAGGGACTAGAGATGTAGCTCAATAGTAAAGTGCTTGCCTAGAAGTGTATTCTAAGCAATTTCCTCAAAATTCCTTTAAAAAAAAGTTTTCTCTTCAGTTGTATCTACTTGGCTGCTTAATCTGTCCATCGAAGTTACTTTACATTTAATGACTATAATTTTCATTTATAGAAGATCTATTTGGTTCTTTCCCAAATCTGGTATTCATTTTCTAATTGGCTCTTTCATTATGGTCTTTTATCTCTAGCAATTTTGAATAAAGTAATCTCTTTCATGTCTCCTACCATCTCTTTCTCCTGGAGTACTGATTCTATTTGTAACATCTGCTGACTCTCCTTCATAGTGACTCATTTCCTCGTGTGGCTGGGCCATTTTTGTATTGCAAGCTCATCTTTAACATGAGCTTTCCTCTGTAAGAGTCCTAGGTTTTAATTTGCTCTGAAGGATGGTTTCACACCTCTGAGGGCTCTAGTAGGCCACAGGACTAGGCCATATTCTGTGCAACGAGAGTTGATTAAATGTTAAATTTGAAGCCATCCCCATCGTTGAGTTGCAGCCTTGGACTGGGGACATCTTTTTGATTCCTCATTACCACAACCTCAGAAATACAGCAAGTTCTTTGCACTTTCCCAGACTAGTAGCAAACCTGCTCAAGTCCCCTTTTCAAAGATGGGACAGTCCTTCAAGATTTTGTGCCAGGGACCTCAACTCCACTTTCCAACTTTATATAGACTCAAGGCCAAGTCTCCTGCTCCAACAGTAGACACCACCACCATCACCACCACCACCACCACCACCACCATGATGCCCCTGGTGCCTGTGTCCAGATCTGAAACCACTCCAGGCCTGGAGCTCCTGGTTACTACCCTAGTGTGGAGGTTTCTTCCCATTTCAGGTTCCTGGTGGCTTCTCTGTCTTTTATGCTCAAGAAAACTTTTGTTTGTTCTGCTGTATTTTGTCCATGGTTTGTGTGTGTTTATAGCAGGGTGGGAATTTCAATCCTCTACATCAGCGCTAGTGCCAATGTTGCTATAAGCATCCAGTAGACATAAAATATAAAATTGAAATAACTTTACAGAATTGTGATGAATACTTCTCATTTTGCCAGGTGACAACAGCCTTTTTCTAACCTCAAGAACAGGTTTCAAATTATGAAAAAGTATTCCCAAGGCATTTTAAGATCATTTTGTCACTAGGTATTTCAAATGCCTTTGTAGTTCTTTTTGCTTGAGAATTTCTGCAGTACGAGAACACACTTGACTCCATTTTGTCCCTACCTATTCATTCCATAATCAATCTATTTTATACTCCTAGAATGCCAGCAAAATTATGCTCAAAAAGTTCACCATTTCCTACCTCACTGACAAATCCAATGGCTATTTCTTGGTCCCCATACAATTCACCTCTGTGCAGCAACACTGACCATGGCAATTTTTCCCTCCCAATATTACCATATTATATTTATTATTCCTACATTATCACCACCTGCAGACGTAGCACTGAAGCATCCGATCCTCTCAGATCTCAGAAGCTAAGCAGGGTCAGGCCTGGGAACACCAGGCGCTGTAGGCTTGGGAGAAGGACCCGACAACCCACTCCTAAAAATCAATCCACCATTGAAAATCCTATGAATAGCAGAGAAGCACTGACAGTAGTGTTTCACCTGTTGTGTATGTAGGGTCGCTATAAGTTGGCCATCGACACAACAGCCCCTAACAACAACAATATATTATCACAATTCCTTAACTCACCGTCATCACTCCACTCTCTCTGACTGCAATCCATCTAGTAAGTCGTTGTTATTGTTGTTGTTAGGTGCCAGGAAGTCGTGTCTGGTTCATAGCAACCCTCAAAAGGTTTTCAATGGCTGATTATTTCGGGATTGCCTCGGGAGTGGATTGCCATGTCCTTCTCCCATTTTTGTGGTGCTGAGATTCAAACTCAGGACCTCAGAGACTGCAGAGCGGTGCTGTACCAACTGAGCTAAATCCCAACCCAGTAAATCATAGGCAGATTAATATTACAAAAAACAACAAAACAACCCCCTCTGGTTGTGTCAACAGTCCACACTCTCCCTCTGCACTACAACGCCTTAATAATCAGCAACAGTATCGGGGAGAGATGAGGACAGAATGATTCCTCTCCATCAAAGTGTAAACAACAATAGCAACCCCTAATACTCACCAGTTGCATCCTATACACTAGGTAAGATATACAGGATTGATCATATCAATTGATTGATCATATCAATATACAGGATTGATCATATCAATTGATCCTCACAACAGCTATATAAAATAGATAAAATAATTACACAGTTCCTCACAGATGAAAAAAAATGAAGCTGAAAGAAAATTAAGTATCCAACTTAAGGAAGCATAGCTAGCAAATGGCTGAATTAGTTTTATTTTCTGCCATGCCCATCCTCCTAAACAATCGTTGTTGTTGTTGTTGTTGTTGTTGTTGTTGTTGTTACGTGCTGTCAAGTTCAACACATAATGACCCCCATAGAGTTTTCAATGACTGTTTTGGGATTGCTTCAGGAGTGGATTGCCTGTGTCCTTCTCAAGTTTTTGCAGTGCTGGGGATCATACCTGGGTCCTCAGAGTGCAGAGCAGCATTCTACCCACTAGCTAAACCCCAGCCCCACCCCAAACAATACACTATCCTATCTCCATAAATATTTATATAAAACTCCTCGTCCTCTCCTCTGATTGCAAAAATTATCTATTCGAGCACCTTTAACAGCTAAGTGTCTCAGTGCTAATGCACTGAGAACCAGAATCGTCACAGTACTACCCAAACTGAGGTGGTCCAGCCTCAAACAATCCCTGCACTAACCAGCTACTCATGCAAGCCAGAAACCCATGTATTACCTCCAACTTTCCTACTCATCCTGCATACTCAACCTATTACCAAGCTCTGCCCGTTTCTTGTCCCCTAAACCTCTCTCTACTGTACCCCCATCTCTAGCACTACCACCCAAAGCCCAACCACTGCCTTTGCTACTGTATGGAGCTCATCCACACTCCATTTCCTTCTACCCATTCTCAGTTTTGCCACAAAAATTGATGTTTTTTGCCCCTTGGAATAAGAATTTTAAAATACAAATCTCATCATTTCACAAATTTTGGACCACAAAGAGAAAGTAATTTTCAGTGAGTCAAGAAAGATACCAGCACAGAAACAGAAGCAAACATACTGACAGAGAGGACGGCACTGAGGTGTTTTGTTGTTCTTTAATTTGGTTTTGTTGTGCTGAGAACTGAATCCAGGGCCTCATGCATTTGAGCACTTGGCTCTCATTATTCCAAGGTGTCATTCCTGAGACAGAACTAAATCCTAAACTTGACCTGCTGTTGTTGTTAGGTGCCGTCGAATCAGGTCCAACTCATAGCACCTCTGTGTACAACAGAAAGAGAAACACTCCCCAACACTATGTCAGGCCCAGCACTATGTCTGACAGTGCTTCTCTGTTATTTATAGGATTTTTGATGGCTGATTGTTTTGGGAGTGGGTTGCTAGGTCCTTCTCCCAAGCCTACAGCACCTAGTGTTCCCAGGCAGTCTCCCATCCAAGGACTAACCAGGCCCAACCCTGCTTAGCTTCCAAAATTAGATGTAATTGGACGCTAGGGGGTCATGGCTGTAGACAAACCTGCCTTGGTTTCAAAATATCCTTCTGGTTACAGTGAAACACCCCTCATTCCTCCAATGAGATCCTTTTTCTCTTAAATAGTTGTCTGAGTTTCTAGTTTGCAACCAGCAGACAGACATAGCTAAGGAAAAGGCTTTAGAAGAGCCAAAGATAACACACATAAGGGGGGAGGAAAAGGGTATGCCTACAAGGCAAAAACAAATTCCACATAAAGAAAAAATACCTCTGGCCCACAAATATATAAATATGTTCAATGTTTGTAAACCCATGTATCTCTTCCTTTTAAAAGTGTTACATAAAATGCTTTAGGGTAAGACTCATGTTTTCTTTAATGTTCTACAAATCAGCACAGCTTACTATAAAAGCTGAATAAATACTGAGTTTTAAAAAAAGTAGAGGTAGAATAACTGAGCATGGTGGCGCATGCCTGTAATCTCAGCACTTAGGATGCTAAGGCAGGAGGACCCGAGTTTGAAGCCAGCCTGGGCCTCATAGTAAGTTCTAGATCAGCCTGAGCTACAAAGCAAGATCTCATCTCAAAAATCATCATCAACATCTTAATTTAAAAAACACATCCATCAAAGCATGACAATGATACAAATGATAAAGTTGCATCCCTGGAAACTCCCTTCCTTTGGAAGAGTTTATGGATGTGCTCATGTAAACAAAATCTTTTTCTAGTGACACTGCTCTATTTCCTGATTGTGATCTTACATTGTCAGGTATTATAAGCTCCTAGTGCTCCCAGCTAAAAATCTTGTAAGTATCCTGAGAGGTAGTGTACCGTGGAAGAAAAAAATCAGCTGTGGAAACCATGGATTACGTCCTCTACAAACACTTTTTCTGTTGCCATCTGGTGGTTCATATATAAAATCAATATTGACCACCTATCGTATAGAAGGGCTTGGTCACACAGAATCAAAAACACATTCTTTTTACATCACAGCTAACACCTACAGAGAGTCAAGATAAAACTGCCCTACACTTTGAAAGCTGGCCCTCTCTCATGAGAAAACCACAAATACACCCAAAATAACTGGAGATGATTGTCTCGACATAAGTATGCTCAGTTACATCTAAGTCGTACAGAATCCCTCCTCATCCCAAACGTGAAGTAGATTCCAGACTAACCTGCTTATTGCTGTAAAAGATAATGGATAATTATTATCTATTATTAGTAGAGGCAAGTAAGTACTTCCAAGTTTCTGTAATCCACCCCAAGTCACCATCATCTTTCTTTAGTCACTTTTTTTTTTTTTGAAAGACCATTCATCTTTGTAAAATCAAGCTTCCAAACTTTCCACGGTAAAAATAGATCTAGGATAGAGAGTCAAGTTCTGAAAGGGAGAAAAAGGCAACGAAACATTGCACCTGGGGCTAATTCTGTCTTTGTAATAAGCAGTCCCAGGGTCTAGCCACTCTCAGAGGACTACATGGCCAAACACTCACCTTGTCAATTTTTTAAAAATGCATTTTTTAAAAACACAGTGAAGCCAGAAACACTGCAGAAATGGTAGTCACAGCCCATGTTCAAGAAGCTAATCTCAAAAGATAAGTAAATTAATAGATTTACTTGACTGACATGTCAGTTGACAGATTGGATTTAATTGATAGCTGTTAATGTCACTAGATACTGTACATCAACAAAACCTAAGCCTGTTAAAAGGGAAAATATTATTTTGTTAATTTTAAGGACCCTATGACTTACTAAAATTCTCTTATGAAGACAAACCAATATAACATTAAGGTGACCAGAGGCATATCAACAGATGCCATTTACTAATCTCTTTAGTCACTGATGGTCGCTGGCCAATAAACATCCTCATAGCCATCATTTCATTTCCTTTTACATTTCTCACAGCATTAATTGCCTCTAGTAGACTTCTACTAATCTTGCCCTTTTTTCTTCTAGCCATTTAGATAAATAAGCATCTCCTATTTTAAGAAAATTTATTTCTCCAAACTTCAGGCTTATACTGATAAATTATGGCACTAATTTGTTTTACACAACCTAAAATTTTGAGCATGAACCATTTTCAGGCTAAAGTAAATACATCATGCATTAGCCTGCAGCACCTGAGAAATATTACATTGCACCTCAGTTGTCTTCAACATTGTAAATACCCTTCAACACTATAAAATGAAGAAAAGTAGGTCCTAAGAACTAAGACATATGGAGTTACAGAATCCCCAGACAGGAGACACACTTAGAGAATCTGGTGATGGGCACAAAGGATGTAACACAGAGAAGATCAGAGAATCAGAGCGGAACGACTTTGAACATCTAACCTTCTCCTTTTATACGTGGGAAAACAGACTCCAGAGAGGCAAATAGATTTGCTCACATTGCAAAGCCGTTTCAGAATGAGATAAAAGCTTGGACTACCAACACTTAGTCCAATCCCTTTTCCACCTGCCACGTCCATGTTGCTAGGAAAGCTTTATAAAAACCATTCTCATTCCCGCAACACGCACAGGAGATTGGGGCTGAGCTCATACAGTGAGTCCCAGGCTTTGGAGCTGCCTGTCAGGAGGCCAAACCACGTACTAGATCAGCAAATACGCAAGCAGTACAGGTTTCCTAAAGCAATGTTCCCATAACATCATCTTCTTATATTTGGACATAGTAAAATAGTGTTAAGACAATAAAGCTATAAAATTAATAATAGTAAATTTCTCCTGAACAAGGCTCAGGTAGAGAACCAATAAACTATGACAGACTTTTGCATTTGAGGGATTCACTGTAAAACTTATCACTGTAATTTCTAGGTGCTATCATGGGGTGGCAAGAGGTGCCATAGTTACAGTCCTGACAAAACACATTCTCCCTGAGGATTCTGGGTGCAAGTGTCTATGCCTTTTTATTAAGAGATGTACAAGTTGGGGGGAAATTTAAGAAGATATCATAAAATGCTGAAGTTAAATTAATTACAATAAAGGAGACTATATGAATTTAAATGTTCAATTACATTAAGTAGAAATGTATCTTTGTTTACTAGAAGTATTTAAACAAATAAAACTTACATCAATGCCTTTGTTACCTTCAAATAACTTTTAACTCTTCTTTATACTATACTTTCCAACCTCTCTTCACTCCCAGCTTCACTCAGCATTCACGCATTAGAAGGAGTCTACTCTCAAAACTACCACTTTCTCCACTCAGAAAAATTAAACTATGACCTGGACAAAGCCAGTACCATGTTTTCCTCCCCACTCTGCCTTTCCAGTCTCTAGTTTAAGTAGCCAGCACTGCTGGGCTCTGACTTCTGGGACACCCTACAGGAATCTCAGAAGGCAGGAAGGTACTACAAGGTACAAACCTCTGCCACTAAAACACCAAATCCCATGTGTCAACAAAGACACCACAATGACCCTTAGGATGGAAATGCCAAGGCAACTGGTAAGTAGAATTTAACTACAACATTTATCGGGTATCACTTAATTACCAGCTTAACCTGCAAGCTTCCGTTCTGTTTTACTCCAATAGCTGAGGGTACAGGAAACTTTCTGCCTGGGTATAGTCCCAGTAGGCAGCTTCACTTATCTGCTGTTAGATAAAATGCATGCTAAAGCAAAGAAACAAATGAAAGATCTGCCCCTTACATACACCATCTCTTTAAGTCTTAAATTCATGTACTTGAGTGCAGATAAAAGAATTTTCCAAACATCAAATAAGGGTTGGTTCCCTTCTATTGGTCCATTCTGGAGTGGTCAAACCTCTGCCAACAGGCTGCCACCACCCACTCTCAGCTGGAATTCAAGTTATGTTATGAAAAGAAAAAATGGGGGTTGCTAAGCCAACAAGGTGACGCCCATTTTGTTAAGAGAAAGGGATGGGGATACAGCAGCTACACTATCCTCCAAAGTATCTAAGATAATTTCTACTGCCTCACCATCATGACTGTAAGGAAACTGAAACTTGAATTCAGGTAACTCAATACAGTATTCAGAAAACATCACCCACCATCTCCCCTGTAGTATGAATCAGATTGTTCCTCTCCTTTCTCTCCCCTTGCAAAGGCAAAGGACACAAACCACTCTAGCCTAGTGGTTGTGAACTTCAGTTGTGTTCACAAACTCTGGCTCCACCACTGCTAGTCCTGGGGCCTCAGGCAAATAGTTAACATCTCAGTGCCTCGGTTTCTTCAGAGGTGAAATGAGAACAAAAACACTACCTGCCTTGGGAGTTGTGAAAAGTAAATGAGCCCTTGGTCCTTGGTACACACAGATTCATTAAAGGGGAGCTACAGGTGGTTTCACATAGACTCCTACAGAGCGTGAAAATAGCTTACAATTGGATTTACAAGGTAGTTACCAAGCAAATGACTAGTTGCCATCTGCTAAATATGCAGCAGTACAATAAGATTTAATTCTGTAAGTATCTGAGCACTTACTAAGACTCTAGTGAAGTAAGCCAGTCTGGAACCCAAATTTCAGCTGAAATTCAAACTATAGAGTTGTGACGGAAGGGCTCAGGGGGTAAGAGGAAGAGGGGAAACACACACTTCTAGATTAACAGAAAACAGTAAGAGCCCAAAAGGAAGATAGGGTTGTAGTGACCTCAATTAACACTGTTTTGTAATTTCTCCAAACATCAGAAAAGCCTAATTAGTAATCCTTACCCACAGTTGGAAAATGGCCTTAGAAAAGTGGTCCAGACCACAGGAAGTTAGGGTAAGGGTGACAGAGAATTGGGTGAGATTATGGGATTAGGCAACACAAGGATAATGCAACACCAAGATAGAAGAATCACTTGCGGAGACTTTGCTTGTTTTTTGTGCATGCTTCTGAGAACCAGCCAGTCTGAAGTGGAACGCAGGAGACTGTATTTTTTTCACTAGGGATTTTGATCCACACCTCAGACTAGCACAAAGAACTCAACGGTTCAGTAGCAATAAACAAAACATGTGACCAAAGCTGATTAGAAAGTGAGCTCGTGAAACCAGATCAGGTTTAAGTGAAGACCGGTTCCACAAAAGTCACTAGAATCTGCAGGCTGGGGAAGGAGTATAGGCCCAGGACAAGGAGTCATGTGATCTCATTTGGAAGGGTAAAAGCAGTGGTTCTCAAACATGGCTAGATATCAGAATTACTTGGGGTAATCTGCTGCCTACGTCAAACCTCAAGTCAATCAAAACAAATTCTGGAAGTGAGATCCAGGCATCCCAGGTGATTCTAATACATACCAATGTTTGAGAAGCACCCATCCAGGTGCCTGGAAATAACTCCAAATGAGAAACAGAAGGATGTGAACAACCCAAAGCCTTCCTATCCCTCTTAGCCCAAAGAACACAAGCTCCATCTCCGAGGCATACTGAACATGGCCAGAATCAATAAGCCTGTATAGGACCAGGAATAAAGCTAAAAGAATCAGGGACTTCACACGTCATACTTAGGGCACATCCTTTGCCTCAGAAGTTATCTTCCTGAACTATTCAACATTTGGCTCCCTGGTGACAACATAAAGTGTGCATTGCCGCCTGTCTTCCAGAATTAAAGAACTAGCTTTTCAAGAGCCCAGAAAAGTCACAAACAACTGGAGACCAATAAGCAGAGTATACAACAGGAAGTCGCGTTACCCGTGCATCAAGAAGAGACTCCAGTACATACTTAGGTCACATTTGGAAGATCTGAACCCAGCATTTCACATAACTAATTACACACCCCTGCTGGTAACTTCAGCAATACATATGTAACTTTTACTAAACATATGTTACCCTTATTTTCTCCCAAGATACCATGACCAAGCCTACCCACATGAAGTGCCATGAGAAGAAAATACTTAGAGAAATTAAGACTAGTTTCACTTAACTGCACAGTAACAATGTTATTTATGCTCAGTTTCAACTTCATTACTATTCCACTTTCACCTAGCTACATAGTACCAATGTTTCTTCTGACAAGTTGCAACTTAGTGGTTACTATTCCACTCAGAATGTTACATTTTATCTGATAAGATTCAACACAATGTGTTACTGTGTGTATGACCAACTCATCCCATCAGAAATCTCTATAGCAGCATCAGAATTTTCATTTTGAAGATACATGAGCTTTTGTCAAATGGTGACATCTCCTCTGTAATATGAATTTTCAGTATGATATAAAAAATGATGGATATATTACACATTTCCCAGAGCACAGAGAACAGAAACCTGTCAATGAATTTAAAATTTGTGACAACCTATTTGAAATTTTACACCAAAAGATCTGTACACTTTCATAAACCATATAAATGTAAAACAGTATCAATGTTTTTACTAGCAACAACAAAATATTGCTAGGTCTGGCTGTTGCTATAGTACTGTTTTTAATTAATGATTTTCATTAACATGCCAAGTGTAAAACTGCAACATGTTATACACTCTTCAAATTTCCAAATGATAAAAACTTTAACTGTGTGTAATATACTTCAGAACAAATCCCCTGGCAGATTTTTCCCATCATTTGAATTTATGCATATATTTGCAAATGTATTAATCTCACTTGCAAAGTGAAAGTAACTTTCTTTTGGAAAAAAAATTTCTGTGCATTCTGAGTGAGTTAGATTTCTTAACTTGAACCTGACTTCTATGATAATGTACAGATTCCACTTTACAAAATGACTTGATAAACGCTTACTTCCAGACTAAGTCATTACGCAAACAGCACAAATAAGTGAAATGAATTTTTTGCAAGTAATGGAGGAGTTAAATTAACCAGAAATACAGCAATTTGTTCTCATATAGTAAAACATGAAAGGAGGCATTGATGAAAGCCTAACGGGAGGAGGACCACAATTCAGATAACATTAGATAAGCATTAAAAGTTATTAGTTATTTGCTAAGCTATCTGGTAATTCTGAATTCAGACCTTTACAGTGGTATTGCATTTAAATCACTGTTACCACACACAAATCCTTTTCTTGCAGCATGGAACACAGCTGATTCAAGTTAAACGTTCCCCTTTTCCCTCAATCTCAGCGCGCCCGGTTCTTCACTATGGTATCCCAGGATACAGGTGTGAATACCAAAGTTAATCTTTCTAAGCTGCCAACAGCAAAGCGGGTTCACTAAACTGTTTCAAAGACCTCAACAAAAGGGGATCGTAACACGATTTTTTTTTTTTTTTTTTTTTTTTTAACCAGCAACCTTAGAGAAAGAGGATGCTGACAGGCAGAAGCAGGAGAGGAGTGAAAGGAGAGGAAAGGAGGAGTTAGAGGAGCCAGCTCTTTCGCAGGAGACTCCATCTCCGCCCGGAAAGGTCAGCTGGAATCAGATTCTCTCCCGATTTTAAAAACCACCACTGTCCTCCGCACAGAAGCCGCCCGCGGGAGGAAAGCGGAGCGGCGGAGCCGTGGCCTCCGAAAGTTTCCTTCCACCGACCGCGCGGCACCCACCCGGGGCGGACGGGGTCGTAGGGGCGCGGGGGAGCCGGCAGGGCGGCTGGCGGAGCCCCGCACTGGGCACCTAGAGACCCCGCGGCGTCACTAGCGGTCCTCGGGACTGCGGTGCGGGGCCCGGACGCGAATCCGCCGTGCTACCAGGAGGGGCGCCCGGAGGGGCCTCGACCCGGGCTCCGCGGGGCGGTGGGGCGGCGCGGGCTTCGGTTTCCCCACCCGTTCCCGCGCGGATTAAGGCTCCACCTCCGTCCACACCCGTGACCCGCAGTCCCGGCGGCCACACCGCGGCCGCGGACCCCCACGCTCGCGAAGTTCGTGGCACTGCGCCTCTGACACCGTCCACCCAGGGGGTGCCACGACCCCGGGGCCACCAGAGGGGGTTCCATGACCCGGGACCACCCCAGTCCTGAGGCAGCGTCCACGACCCGGGCCACCTCAGAGTCCACCCGAGGTGTCCACCCAAGTCCACGCGAGTCCACCTGAGGTGTCCACACCAGTCCACCCGAAGGGACGCCACAACCCGGACCACCCCGCAGTCCACTTCAGAGTCCACCCGAGGAGTCCACCCAAATCCTCCCCAGTCCACCCCAGAGCCCACGCGAGGTGTCCACACGGGTCCACCTCGGTCCACCTGAGGCGTCCACGACCCCAGCCACCTCAGAGTCCACGCGAGGTGTCCACCCAAGTCCATGCGAATCCATCCCAGGGCCCACTGAGTTGTCCACGCGAGGTGTCCACACGGGTCCACCTCAGAGTCCACCCAAGGAGGCGCCCACGGCCCGGGCCACCCCGACCCCCGGCCCCGCACCCACCTTGCGCCAGCGCACGGAGCCAGTGCAGCTGCAGCGCCAGCAGCGCCCAGCAGCCGCGGCCCGCGCCGAACTTCGTCGCCCGCGCGGGGCGGGGGTCGCGGCGCCACCCGGCCGGGGTCCCCCGCGGCCGCCCCGGGCCCGCGCGCTCAGGGAGTGCCGCGCCGGACGCTGGGGGCCGGGAGCCCCGGGCCATGCCGAGGAGCCGCCGCGGGCCGGGCTGCGGGGAGTCGTCGGCGGGGCCGCCCGGCTCGCGCCTCGGCCCTGGCGGCCGCGCTCGCTCTCTCGCGAAGCGTCCGCCGGCTGAGGAGCCGCCTCGCCCGGCGCTGAGGGAAAGTGCGCCCGCCCGCGCGCCGCCGCGCCCATTCACAGCCCGACCGCACGCGCCGCCCGCGCCCGCCGCGCGCGCCGATTGGCCGAGGGCGGTGGCTGCGGCCCGGGCCCCGCCCCCGCGGCGCTCGCTTGTTTTCAAACTCGCCGCGCCCGCCCGCCTGCAATTTCGCGCCGGCCGGGGCGCTGAGATCCAGCGGCTGCCCGCGCTGCCTGCGCCCCCTAGGGACCCGCGGCGGGCACTGCAGCCGGCGCCGTCTCGGCACGCGCCTCGCGGGCGGGCCCTGGCCAGGCGTGCGCGGGCAGGGCGCGGCGCAGCTAGGCGCCCAGGTGCGGCGGGCTGCAAATCCTGCAGGATCTGCGGGATCTGCGGGCCGCCGGCAGGCGGACGCCCCCTCTGCGCCCCGGCGCTCACAGCCAAGTTGCTGTCATTGCACGCGCGCTCCCCGGCCTCCAAGTCCTTGCAACAAGGGGCCCCGCCGGGCGCACACGCGCCGCCCGCTCGCAGCCGTGGACGTGGCTTTGGAGACGCGGCCAAGGTCACGCCTGGCCACCAGGATCGCGGCCCAGCCGCCTCCCTCCGCGGGGCGGGCTGGTCAGGCGAGGTCTCTGCGCGGGTGGGGGCGGACACGGATGCCGAGGCCCCGCCGCATGTGGTTAGCATTAGCCGAGTTTATGGGGTGAACTGAGCGCTCCGCCTGGAGCCCAGTCCAGGGTTTCTATGGGAGGTGACGCCTCTGGGAGTTGGCCTGGTAGGAGTCTTGGGGGCGTGTGATGTTGACTGCGTGAGATCATAAGTGGGGAGGGCCTCGCCACGCCACGGGACACGAGGAGGACGCCCTGCTCCCAGCCAGCACCCCGAAAGCGCTGGATGCAGACTTGGTTTATTGTCCCAGACAAGAAAGACCCCAGGCGGGAGCAGGGAGAGCAGGTCCCTTGGGTTAGGGGAGGGAGTGGGAACTGGCTCCTCTTTGCAGAGCCCTTGCATGAGCTAGCTCGGTATTAAGCTCTGGCTCTCAACTACCAAGTCTTAGTAGTTGAGGAAACCGGGAGGGGGGCCTGCAAAGGACAGCCGCCAAATGGAGGTTGATTAAAACCACGTGTGACCCCCAGTGTTGCCTTCTGCCCCCTTCCCACACCTACCAGGAGGGACAAAAAAGTAAAACTGCAGCCTGAAAGTGCCCTGTTCTCTGAGAACCTAGACAGAGCTCTAGGCACCCACTGCCAATCAGCACAGTGTCCTTTTTGCCCTGGCGTCCTGAGGACAGTTGGATGCCACTGGGGGGGGGGGGCGTATTTTTATTTTGTTGGAGAAAAAAGGAAGACCCTTAACTAGATGGATTGACAGTGGCTGCACTAATGGGCTTAAACATAAATATCTTTTTCCTTACACAGTGTTGGGGAGTGTTTCATTCTGTTGTACACAGAGTTGCTATGAGTTGAACTGGGCTGAATGGCACCTAACAAAGTTTGCCAAGTAGGTGTCTTCAAACTTGCAAGGTTATATGAAAGCCCAGGGGAGGAAGATGAGCAGTATCTACTGTGCGTTGAGCACTTACTATGGGCCCACCCTGTGCAGTAGCACCATCTCATACCCACCAAGCCACAGTCACTGATACAGAAAGAAGGAGGTGAAGTGGCCTGGTCATGGTCAAGCGCTCAAATCCTGTCCTTTCCACCTTTAAGCTTTGCTCAAAGGTGAGGGATAGGGTGTTCACTGCAGAAGGTCTGGGCTGGAGATCTTAGCTCTACTCTTCAAAGTTGTGAAATTTGGGCAAATTGATGACTGAGTTCCTGGAATAAGTTAGGACTAATTCCCATCTCGCTGGGTTGTTGCAAGAGAGTGAGCTAATTCACACTCAGTAAATGCTAAGGTTTTTTTTTTTTCTCTCCCCAAACCCACGTGGCAAACCCACGTGGCAATACTACTTGCAAACTACCCTTGCTCTGCTCACCAGCTGCATTTGGTCCACACTTAACTTTTTCCATCCGAGAGCAACATTTGTCTGTATACTTTTACTGCAGTGGCTTGAATACATACAGCTCATGCAGCTTCTTGAGTTTAGGACATTCCAAAAATGTTCACAGCCTCTTTTGCAATGATTTATTCTGCAGTTAGCAGAAAGCTTCACGGAAACCTGCTTGGCAATTAGAAAGCTAAGTGGGTAGATGGTAGGTTACGAGAGAGAGAAGACATCACTGCTACTAGAGAAGGTCTGGAGACCCCTCTGGGAAATTTTTTATTCCGGAAGTGCCCTGGGAATGTAAAGCTCTCTTCTGGTCTTCGTTCTGCAGTTGAAGAAATGAAACCAGGAAAGTTTAATATATGCAAACCAACTGTGTTGAAGCCAAAACAAGAATCCAGGTCTCCAGAGTCTTGTTCTAAGAAATTTTCCGCCCACACCAGGCTATGTTGCCTTTTCTAGGACCCATTAGTTATGATCTGGAAGAGTGTATTTGGCTTATGGCTATTCCTTCTCAAACAATAACACAGAGAAACCCCTTTATAATGCTGGAGAAGCAAGCTAAGCAGGGCAGGGCTGGAGTACTTCTGCCCAAAAGACCAATTATCTTTCCCCTTAATTTTATCCAGCCCAACAAGTCCTCGAGAAGTAAACAACTTATACATGTACCTTTAACATTCTTTAGCCATGTATTCTAAAAAGCCATGAGGTGGAGGGATACGACTCCATGAAAGCTGACTCATTTTCCTTTTTAAAAATGTGCTATGGCAGGCTCCTACTTTCTGCAATAAGAAGTCAGGATTTCCTCTGCTTAAAGAGAAAGAGTAGTGTTTCCTAATAAATGACCACTTAAGTGATATTAGAATGATCACTGAGACCACCGATGTTTTCTCCTTGTTACAATTTAAAGCCTGGCTAGTCCACATGTGCTCAATGGACCATCAGCTCCTCCTGGGTGCAGGTCTGAACAAGGTCCTCTCAGCCCTGCCCTGGGGCTACTGAATCAGTTCCTGCACTTTAACAAGAACTGCACGTGGTTCCTATGTAAGTTACAATTTGTTGTTAGGTGCCATTGAGTCAGGTCTGACTCTGACCCTCATAGGGTTTTCAATGGTTGATTGTTTCGGAATTGCTTGGGAGTGGATTGTCACATCCTTCTCCCATCTTTGCAGTGCTGGGGGTTGAACCCAGGTCCTCTCATAGTGTGGAGCAGTGCTCTACCAACAGAGCTAAACCCCAGCCCAGATCTAACTTTATACAAATTACAAATCAAAAGTACCTGTATGGTACTGTTGGAAAAATAGAGAAAGTATTAATATCTATATAAATATTCTTCTTCAATAAGAAAAAGAGATTAAAAAAAAACCTGATAGAAAGATGTGCAAAGAACAGGAACAGGCAATTCTTAGAGAACTACAAAAAGGAAACAAATGTTTGAAGAAATACACAAAATGGTCCAAAAAATGTAAAGGTAATAGGGCTTATGTTGTTGTTAGGTGCCATCAAGTCATATCTGACTCATAGTGACCCTTATAGGGTTTTCAATGGCTGTTTCAGGGTTGCCTTCGGAGTGGATTGCCACATCCTTCTCACAATAGGGCTTATAAGAAATGTAAAAGTTCTGAAATGGCAAGAGTTGGGGACTGTGGAAATGAGCATTCCTATATTCTTAGCAGAAGTATAAACTAGCCCTTTCTGGAGAGAAATCTGCAATCCTTACCTAAATTTTAAATATGAATTGTCTTAAATCTAGTCATTCCACTTCACAGATGTGTACAAGCCTATGTATAAGGTTGTCCACTGCACACTGCTAATATCAAAAAAGAGTTGCTAGTTGCTGTCAGGTTGGGTTCAACTCACAGTGACCATATGTACAACAGATGAAACACAGACACTGTGCCACACCCAGCGCAATGTCACTGCTTCTCTGCAATTTGGAGGGTTTTCAATGGCATATTGTTTAGGAGTGGGCTGCCAGGTCCTTCTCCCTAACCTGCAGGACCTGGTATTCCCAAGTGTTCTACCATCCAAGGACTAACCAGGCTTACCCTGCTTAGCTTCTGAGATCAGGCAGGATCAGATGACAGGGTGTTATGGCTGTAGACCATCAAAAAAGTAAAAATGTGATATATCCACACAATAAATTTTAATGACCATTAAAAGAATAGATTTTAAGTGTTGGTGCAGAAATGTCCACTACAGATAAATGTTTGCCTATAACATCATAGAACAAGTATAAATAGAATAATCCCCTTACGGGTTTTTTTCTGAAAGAACATCAAACTCATAATGGGCTTCCTTCAGGGGACATAGAATTATATGCCTTTCTGTACTTTTAAAATTTTCAAATGTGAACGTATATTTTATAATAAAGTAATAAAGCTTGAGGGCCTGGGGTTTGCCTCAGTTCATAGAGTGCTACTCTGCACTCTCTGAGGCCCTGTGTTCGATCCCGAGCACCCCAAAAATGGGAGAAGGACGTGGCAGCCCACTCCCAAAAAGCAATCCTGAAACAATCACCCATTGAAAACCCTGTGAGGGTCACTCTGAGTCAGACCTGACTGGAGGGCACCTGACAACAGACAGCAACAACAAAGCTTGTTTTTTAAAAATCAGATGGTGCTGAGCCTAATAAGTCGTTTCTCACCTATAACTCATTAAGAAAGGTCCCTCATGAGTTCTCAGTGGTCCTGCTGAGAAAAATAATCCCCAATCCTATTAGAAGGCAAGTGACAACATGAATAGGTTCACCGGAGAGTGTCATGCTCTCCTGGGGGCCAACCAGAGCCCCCACTCCACATGCTGGGGGCGCCTCCCGCCCCCTGTCTGGGCTCTTCTGATGGGAGATCCGCCCTCTGGACGCCTCTGTGTTCACTCGCAGATCCCTGCCAATTGCTAATCCAAGCCTTAGCCTTACCTTTTTCCCGTTGCCTGGCAACCCATTAACGAACAAGGAGCAGCTCCAGGTGCTGCCTCTGAGCCCTAATGGGGCGTGTGCTGAGGCTACCTTCGAGCCCTCCTAGTTTCCTGAAAACATTTTCAGGAGCTAAAATCCCATGAAATCCTCCTGTGAGAGAGGCCGTCAAAAAGAGCGGCAGTGGAAAAGCACCAAGCCTCCAAAACTGGCTCTCAGCTTCCTTGCCAAGCAACTTACTCACCTTTAAGGCGTCTGTATGTTGACTGAAGCAGAGGTTCTTAATGGGTGGCCCCTGGCCAGCCTCACCGGCATCGCTGCAAAGGATTGAGTCAGGAACGTGGGGTGGAGCCCAGCAGGCTGTGGATTAACAAACCCACAAGGTGATCCCATTGCACACTCAAGTTTGATCGCTATGGGTGGAAAGTAATTCCTTCTGTTTTTTCCAGCAAATATTTATTTACCAAACATCTTTTCACCCCAGTGTCAGGCAAGAGAGGAACAAAAATTACAGGAATTATATGATCAGCGAAAGCACCTCAAGACACATCTCAGGGATCTAGAGCCTAGAGGAACAAGGGCTAATTTTCCAAGGGAAGGAATTGCCTACACTGAGACTTTCTGGAAAAATAAGTCTGAATCCATAGCTAGGAGGGCAAAGGGTATTTCAGGGGGAAGGTCACCTACAAAAGCTTGGAGAACCCTGGAGCACCATGGAGGTTTTCTGTTTTGTTTTTTGTTTTATGGTACGAATGGATTGAAGCTAGGGCCTTGAGCATGCTAGGCAAGTGCTTTACCACTGAATTGCACTCCCAGCTCCTTTTTTATTTTTTATTTTGAGTCAGGGTCTCACTAAGTTGCTCAGGCTGCCTCTGCCTCAAACTCGAAATCTTCCTGCCTTAGCCTCCCAAGTCACTGGGATGACAGGCAGAGCCAAGCTGAGGGTTTTTAAACCACATAATCAGAAACATTTTTAGAAAAGTTCAGGCCATCACTGGGTTGCGATTTGGCAAGACAGGAAGCCAAGAGACCTGCTAAGAGACAATTGCCTCAATTTAATTAGGAACTAACAGTGGCAGCTGGGATGAGAGGAGAGCGGCAGCTTAAGGAGCCACTTCGGAGATAGGACCCATAGCTAAGAAAGGGCACTGTCTGTCTGCTGGCTTAGAAGCTGGCCGTTTCATTTCATAAGGGAGAGGATGCAGGAGAAGGGACAGAACTGGAGGCGAGGGGGTACAAAGGCAGTGCTGGATTTGATTTTGAGTCTGTTAAGCTTTCTGTATCTGAGGAACATCGGACTAGACACGTGGGTGTTTGAGCGTGCAGCTGAGGGAAGCAGAGGAAGAGAACTTCAAGGTGTCTGCAGCAGCAAAGGCAACAGTGTCGAGAATTGAGAACTGAAAAGTGGCCTCTGGATCGAGCAGCAAGGATGTCCTCACAGACCTGGGACAGAAGCTCTGGTGGGGGCCTGAGCCAGCCCCAGGAGGTAGAGGAGATGACATTGTGGAGAGATTAAGCGCAAAGCTGAAGCAGCAAACTGCGGGAAGGAGGGGGTGAGAAGCTGCAGGTCTGGTCACAAGCCTCTGGGGATGTTTTGTGACAGAGAGGTCTAGCCTTAGGCAGCCGGGACAGGGAGGAGAACAGAGCTGCACTGGAAAAATTATCCAGGGAAACTGGTGGAGACACATTCCCAGCCCTCCATGAACGTAAAAGGAGGAGGAATTAGCAGCTTTCAAGGGCAGAGCAGGGCACAGAAGTTTTGAGAGATTTATTTTGTAGACAGGGAAAGACTCCAGCAAGAAATTCAGCAGACGTCCTCCACCTGGTTTCACATAAACACGTTAATCCTCACAACCCCCCATGTGAGAGGAAGCCTGTTCTTCCATTATCCTGAGGTCCAGGTACTTTGTTTTCCTGCACTACTGGGGATCAAACCCAGAGCCTCACACATACTAAAAAAGAGCCCATCACTGAGCCCTTGAGAGAATTTAGATGTTACCTAGGCTCACCCAGCCTGTTAGAGATAGAGCTGGGACTGGAACCTCTGTCTCCAGATGTTATCCTCTGCTTTTATGCGAAGCAGGACAAAAATGATACAGACAGCTGGTGAGGTCGGATTACAAAGAGAAAGCCTAGTCTTTCCACTGGGGGAAGGTGATGGCCTAAATGATGTCCTCCTCAAATTCACAGGGCTGGGGTTTCGCTCAGTTGGTAGAGTGCTGCTCTGTGTACTCTGATGCCCTGGGTTCATTCCCCAGCACTGCAAAAGTGGGAGAAGGACCTGGCAGCCCACTCCCAACATAATCCTGAAACAATCAACCATTGAAAACTCTATGAATAGCAGAGAAGCACTGACATAGTGGGGTTCATTCCCCAGCACTGCAAAAGTGGGAGAAGGACCTGGCAGCCCACTCCCGACATAATCCTGAAACAATCAACCATTGAAAACTCTATGAATAGCAGAGAAGCACTGACATAGTGCAGGGCATGGCACAGTGCTGGGAAGTGTTTCATTCTGTCGTATATAGGGTCACTATGAGTCAGACCTAACTCCATGGCACCTAACAACAACAAAAAACTCATATGGTAGAGCCCTGTGAGTGCCTCACTATATTTGGAGACAGAGATTTTAAGGAGGTAATTAAGTTAAAATAAGGTCATTAGGATGCAACCTAATCCAATATGATTGGTGTCTTTATAGGAAGAGATGATCAAGACACAGGAACACAATAAAGACCATGTGAAATCACATCTACAAGCCAAGGAGAGAGTCCCCAGGGTAAACCACCCCTGCCCACACCTTGGCCTTGGTGTTCTAGCCTCATGGAGTATGGAAGAATACTTGTCTGTGTTTAAACCCACTGCCCCCGTGGTACTTTTTAATGGTAGCCCTATAGAATTGATACAGTGAGTGACTAGGCACCTTTAGCCATGTGGGTACAATCCCTAAGAAGTGCCAGTCATTAATAATACAAGGCCTGCCATTCTTGCTTAAGAGATGTTTTCTTACATGCCTATGCTCCTTGACATTTTAGCCTCAATAGGGACATTTATTATGTGGGCTTTACAATGATGGCAGTTTATCTCCAATTTGCTTTCTAAATTCTCATGACTTTTTTCTTCACTTATGGCACTTAGGATCCTTGAAGAGAAATTTACAGTTTTTACCTTCTACTCCTCTGCATCACATCCGATTAGGAAGCTGATCTACTCCACCATTCTGAAAAATTACCATCTGACAAAGGTATGTCACTGCAGTGTCACATTGGGACTGGAGAAACTACATTGGTTTAAATATATATATGTGGATATACATACATATATACACATATACATACATATATACACACACACATATATATACATATGTGAAAAACCTTACAAAAGTTCGTGTTCTTTGGCCCCAAATAGTGTTGCAGTAAATGTACCTTTTAAATAACTAAAAATAAGAAGATCCGTGTGCGTGAGAATGATTATCTCTGCATTGTGGTAAGAGGAAAAAAAATTAGAAGCAACCTAAATGTCTGAGAGTAGGAATTATTATACATTTTACTCTGCTTTGTAGAATGCTATACAATGGTTAAATTTATATTTTCAAAGAATATCTAATGACATGGGAAAATGGTAAAGATAGTGTTAAGTGGGAAAATTGTTTATACAGTTCTCCCACAAAATTTGGATTACGTGAGTTGGATGGAAGGATGGACAAATGGGAAGATGGATGGATGGGTGGGAGGATGGATGGGAGCATAATAGATGGATTTCCAATGGATGGTGGATGGACAGATGGATGGATATATGGATGGGTGGAAGATGAATGGATGGATGGATGAATGGGAGGATAAATGAACAATGGATGGATGGATGGATATATGGATGGCAGGTGGATGGATGGATGCAGAGATGGATGGATAAGAAGATGGACAGGTGGTGGATGGATGCATGACTGGATGGGAATATGGATAGCAGATGGACGGATGGATGCAAAGATGGATGGGAGAGTGGATGAGCGGTGGATGGATGGATGAATGGAAGGATGGAGGAGAGGATGGATGGATGGATGAGAGGATAGATGGACAGTGGATGGACCAATGGAAGGATCCAAAGATGGAGGGATGGGAGTTGCATAGGTGTATGGACAGGAAAACATGAAAGAGAATATTAATGGTGGTCATTCCAGCATAGAATTGTAGGTGGGTTTTTCCTTAAAATTTTCCTGAGCTTCTGGGAATTCCAAGAGGCATATTTTTCCCTTTGTAATAAGTAATATGTAAACCATAGATGGTGAGTTACATGTTAGTGTGGGGGTGGAGGTAGCACCTGTTGTCCCCAGCTGAGGCTGAGCAGACATTTTCTACCTCACGCTGAGAGATGTTTGCCGCCTCTTTCTCCTCACCCCTTCCTCTTTCTCTCTCTTCTGCCTTCTCCCCCAGAGAACCCTGCAACACAGGCAGCCACTGGCTCAGCTGGCTTCATTCTGGGGCTGGCAGTGGCACCAAAGAACAGTTGGTGGGAAGACAAGGAATCACAAAATTTTAGAGCCGGAAGGGGTCTCAGAAACCCTCCAGTCCAACGTAGTTATTCCTCCTGATGTCAGCCGGAAAGCAAGCGGCGTACAACCGAGCATCCCAGTTTGCCATAATAAGCTGTTATGTGGCTCTCAACCATGAAGTTGCCTGAATCATTTTTGAAACTATTCATATTTTCTAGCCTGTACCATTTCCATAAATCTGCTACCCGCAGTGAGAGGCCCGGGCGGGGAGGACAGGGTCGGATGGCAATGTATTTAAGAAAAACCTCGCTGCTGCTGCTGCTGCTGCTCTCTTGCCGCCCATGAGCTCTGGGAGCAGTGGTGGTCCGGCCGACGTGGGGTCAGCGTGGGGGGCAGAGGCAGGGGTGGCTGCCATTAGAGTACCGTGTTCACATCTTGGTGGTCCAGCTTCAGAGGAAGTGAGTTCCCCATGTGTGGGGCAAATGGAGACCAGACATCCCATTTTCAGGGTCATGACAGAGGTGACAGGGGTTGTGTTAACCTCCCCTCCCCCCGGGGAGAGGCACAAAGGAACATCTATCAACCCCAGCCACAGAGAGGGCACAGGCAGGCCAGAGGAAGGATCCCGGCAAGCTAAACCTGGTGAACTGTGAATTTATGGGGGTTGCTCACAGAAGTATGGGGACCCCCCTAGACAGCACTTATGGGCAGATATGCCACCGGGGGATCCCTCTAGGAAGCCCACCCTCTGTCAGTTTGTTGCCACCTACTAGTGGTGAATGTCAACTTGCCCATAACCATTATAGGGCTGACTACTGCTGGGATGTTAAGCCTATTTTGTTTCCAAGACAACAGGTCAAGGTCTTCCAAGTCATCACAGCTGTTCAACTTTGTCACGCCCATGGTTACATCCAGTCAGAAGAATCTGTCACACTACACAGGGGTGTGACAGACAAGAAAAAGCACAAACAGTCAAATTCAGCAAGTTAAATCCGTCTTCACTTTCCCTTCCAGCCCTGCAATTCTCTTTAACTTATTACCATGTATTATCTACCCAAAGACTTGTACATGAAAGTGCACAGCATTTTTTATTCGTAGTAGTCCTAACCTGGAAACAACTGGAATTTCTTAATAGGTAAATGAATAGGCTGCACCTTAGTCTCACACTGAAGTACTATACAGTGATGAAAAAGATTCAACTACTGGTGCACCAACACCAGAGATGAGTTTGAAAAACAATGCTGAGAGGAAAAAGCTAGACACCACAATGTGTATACGAAACTCTGTGACAAGTACATTAGTTGGCTTTCCATCGCTATAGCAAACACCTGGGATAATCAACTGATAAAAAGAAAAGGTTTATTTGGCTCACTGTTTTAGAGTTTGGGAGCTCGGACACATGATGCAGACATTAAATAGATCCTGTTCCCCTGCTTTCCACAGAGGTCTGAGCAGATATTTGTCATGACTATTGCTGAGCAGTCGCAAGTGGTTGAGAACCAGGTCTTTGAGTTGGGACTTAAAGGGTTCGGGCAATTCACGATCCCAGTAGAGGGCAAGATGATGTACAAAAGCACAGAGTTACAAAAGCAGACAGGTAGAGTCAAGGGGAACCTCATGTTAGGCCAGGTCAGCGTGACCGGAATCAGAATGTTAATGAGTTGAGATAACGGGGCATGGACTGGCACATGCGCACAATATTATTATGACATAATCTCATGTAACTGTGATGGGATTGGACATTGACCCTGGCAATCAGCCACTATTGTGTGAAAGCCTTAAGAAGCCCCTCTGCCAGCAGTGGGTGTGTGAAGAGGACCCAGCAGAGGATGGGCCATGCAGAAAGGACGGGCCGCAGAGAGGACTGCAGGGCATGGAGAGGGCAACAACTGTGGGCAGTGGCACCACAGAGGGAATGGACTCCTGCCTACGGCCCCTTGAGCATGTCTGGTTTCACGGTCAGTCCCTTGCCAAGGAGCTCAGGTGGGACTCACACCCTGGAATAAGGGTGCAGGGGAGGCAGAGAGACCGCTGAAGATGAAGGATTTCAGACATCAGTGGGGTAACCACGGTGAACTGGTATCTGATATCCATCCTGGTAAGGCTGGGTTTCCGTTGTCATCTGGGCTGAAATGCTCCAGTGCAAGCACACGGTTGCCCCTTAGCCCTGTTGTTGGATCACAGCTAACACCTCCAAGTTATGTTCTCTGGATGCATCACCCCATTTTTCCCCCAATGCAGCTCACTTTCTGCTTTCCCATCCACGCACTCATCCCCCAAGGCCTCTGATGCCTGTCTCCACTGGCCTGGCCCCCCACCACCCACAAAGGTCCAAGGTCATGTGCTGTACCGCTGACCTCACTGGGCACGTTTTCTACCAGAAACATTGGCAGAAACATCAGCAGGGACCATTTCCAGCACTCCTCACCGGTCCCCATGGCTGACACCGTTCCTGCCAGAGCAGCTCTTTCTCCTCTCTGCCACAATGCCATTTTCCTATTCATTGGTCGGCCCACACCACTCACCCCACACGATACTAAGTAAAGGTTTGAAAACGGGGTTTGATGCAGAACCTTGCCAAGGGCAATGTCTAACATATTATTGCCCACTGTTTCCTCCTGACTGTGGACTAGTTAACTCCCTGAAAAAGCCGTCACTGGGTCTGACTTCCCTTACAAAATAATGATGAGTTTTCTCCCAGAATCTTTCATTTCCTTTGGGTTTGGATGATGGTCCTATTTATTCTGAGCCTCCACCTTGCCCAGAGCAGAAGTGACAGTCACTCAACTGTTCTCAGGGTCCTTGCTGGATGACCTCCCCAGGAGACTATTTTTACCAGTGTCCTTTATCCCACAGGGGACACTGTAAAAGTGCTCTGATCCTCAGTATGAACAGGACAAAGAGATCTAGGCAAATGTTTTGCAAAGTCTTTTTTAACAGAGGAAATTTAGCTCCACAAAAAAACATATGTGGAAATATATTCACTCAACAAGCATTTATTTTGATGCCCACTCTACATAATGCTCTCTTCTAGGTCCTTGGAACTATCAAGGGACTATACAAAGTTCCCCGTCTGTGAAGCTGACAAGCAGTTGCAGGAAGTTCAGGAGGGGAAGGGAGACAGAGCAATAATCATCATAAATAAAATTGTATTGCATATTCAACGGTAGTGAGCGTGATGAGGTTGGGGTTTCACTCAGTTGGTAGAGTGCTGCTCTGGGCTCTCTGAGGCTGTAGGTTTGATCCCCACGACTGCAAAAATGGAAGAAGGACCCAGCAGCCCACTTGTGAAACAATCATGAAACAATCAGCTATCAGAAACTCTATGAAGAGCAGAGAAGGACTGACATAATGCCAGGCATGCCACAGTGTCGGAGAGTGTTTCATTCTGTTGTACGTTAAGTCACTATGAGTCGGACCTGACTCGAGAGCTCCTAACAACAAGCTTGATGGGACAGAGGAGCATAGACCAAGGAAGAAAGGATATCCATACAGAGAAGATGGCATTGGAGCAGAGTTATGAGACTGGAGAGGGTTTGAGGTGTAGGGCCTAACAGGAGGGAGGAAGTGATCCAAGCAGAGGGAACAGGTCTGGAAAGGGAGCCTGCCTAGAAGGTTCCAGAGAACAGAAAAGAGGCCACAGCGGTGGAGCAGCCTGAGTGAGGGTGAGGGATGAGAGCCTTCTAGGCTACCATAGGAACTTTGTCTTTGGGGGAGGGCGTTAGCAAATATCCAAGGAAACAACTTGAGAGGAATTTATCTACTTATGCATTTATTTGTTTATTTATTTTTGCAGTACTGGGAGGCTGAACCCAGGGCATTGTGTAGACTTTTTTCACACACACTACCACTGGCTGCACCCCCAGCCCCTTTCTTATTTTTTATCTTGAGACAGGGTCCCGCTAAGTTACACAGGCTGCCTCTGGCCTTGAACCTGCAACCCTCCTACCTCTGCCTGCTGGGATCCCAGGCATGAGCCAGTGCGCCTGGCTGGGAAGGTTGTATTTTGGCTCATGTTTCAGTCGATTATGGTGGAGAGGGTGCGCAACAGCAAAGCAGCTCACATCTCGGTGATCAGGAGGCAGACAGTGAGCGCGCCTAAGGAAGGCTTCCTCCTTCCTCCCCTTTCATTTCATCCGGCCCCCAATCAATGAGACGGCGCTGCCCATGTTCAGGGCAGTTGCTGCCCTCTTAGTAAATCCTCTCTGGAAGGGCCCTCACAGACACACCCAGAGCGGTGCACACTGATCACCTAGGCGACTTCTCCATCAAGTTGACAATCAAGAGTAACCATCACAGGGAATCTTGGTGGTGTTTTGAGCAAGAGCAGGACATGATCCAAATGATGTTCAAAGGCCCACCATCAAAGGGTAATGGGGGAAAGGAAGGGAAATACCATCTTTTGCTCTTAAGGCAAAATCTAGATATATGAGATAGATAGATAGATAGATTGATTGATTGATTGATTGATTGATAGATAGATAGATTGATAAATACATAGATAGACAGACAGACAGACAGATAGAAAGATAGAAAGATAGATAGATGATAGAAAGATAGATAGATAGATAGATAGATAGATAGATAGACAGACAGATAGATAGAGGCGGGGGGGGGGAAGATCTCTACAAGACATATAAGTAGAAAAAGGGACCATTGGTCAAGGGTAGGGGACAGGGAGAAGTGAGGTCACAAAAGAGCAATAGGGAGGTGAACCTGAGCATTGTATAATGAAATGCACATATGGAAATCTCATAATGAAACCCATTAAGTTTCACACTAAAAAATTGCTAATGAAGAGCAAGTAGAGGTCTACTAAGGCAGTGAACCCAAACCCCTGGGGTCTGCAAAGCCCAATATTGCGATTCCCCACGTCCATTCTTTAAAATGCAGGTGTGTTTTTAAACCTACACTTTATGTTTATGTAGCTAGGGTGGGGCCCATAGCTCTGAGGACAGCTGCCTCTGAAGAGACAGGTTGTGACACTCAGTCCTGCAGGGGAGGAGGAGAGAACACCATGAGGGCCACACAGGGGAGCCCCAGGGCCAGTCAGG
Organism: Pedetes capensis; assembly: GCA_007922755.1. Taxonomy (NCBI): domain Eukaryota; kingdom Metazoa; phylum Chordata; class Mammalia; order Rodentia; family Pedetidae; genus Pedetes; species Pedetes capensis. The sequence goes on from VMDO01002523.1 coordinate 43,371, forward strand.
AGCTGGAGTCGGGGAGAAGCAAACAGGGCAAGAGCCCCTATTGTGGCTTCCCTGAGAAGGACCGGATGGGGAAGGGGAAGCGGGGTGGGGTGGTTTGTGGGAATAATTTCCACAGGCTCTGGGGGTCCAGGGCCGTCCCTAGCTGACTATGACCTGGCCCTGGGAGAATCAGGGCAGACAGGTGGCAGCCTAAGCATAAGAGCTCTGTAAGGGAGGCTGTTGGGGTTTGGGGTTCTGGGCTCTGAACTGTCTGGCTGGGGTTTGAAAGGCTTACTCATGGGCGGACTGTTTGCCATCTCTAAGAATTTGCACAGTCTGGGGGTGAGGGGCCGTCCCTCCGGGAGAAGAAGACAGGAGTCATGCGCAGGGGTCCTCTTTAGTGAAATTCGGGGAGCTCGAGAAATAGAGTGATTTTTGGCCAACTGAGTCAGAAACTATGGGCAGAGGGGTGCCGGAGAGTCCAACATCAGCTAGTGCTGAGGACCAAAGCCTCGCACCAACCCTCCACCCACAGGGCCACCCGGTGAGGATGCCTTGGGCAGAGTTCCAGCTCAGCCACCAACTGGCTGTGGGTCCAGGCCAGGACACTTTCCCCTCGGAGGCCTTAGTCTCCTCGTCCATGGGATGAGGAGCATGTTTGGAGGATCCACATCTTGTCAAAATGTCCCGCAGTTGTAACAAGTTCCACCAATACTGTTGCTCTTATTACTTTGCAGATTTCTTAACCCATGAGCCTTGGAGATCATTTGAAAAGTGGGCAATATTTTCACCTTTCTTCTTGTAACACTTTTCTCTGTTTTGCCTGATGGTCATTTGTGTGCCTGGGTCCTCCTCCCCCAAGATGCTGGGACTTCCTTCAAAGCAATTGGTGGCCCTTCATCTTTTATCCCTGATGCAGAGCCTGGCCCCAGGGCTCCCAATACAGCCTGTTAAATGAAAGCCAAAGGGCTTAACCAGTACTAGCTCAGGAAATACAGGTCGCATTGAATCCTTCTCCCTTCTTTCTGATGCCTTGAGCAAGGACCAGCCCCTGCACACACTTCCTAGCGTGACAATGACATTGAAGATTTAGGAGAGCAGGGAGCGCTGTCTGAATTGTTAACCATCTGGTGTCTTCCAGGAAACGGCTTGTTCCTTCTGAGTGATGCTCCAATTAGCAAGGGGTTACGGTTATAGCAACAGAGATGTTTCTCTAATCCAATGAACATTTATGGCCTTTCCGCTGTGGATCAGACACAGTTTAAGGGTCAGAGAAAAAGGCAAGAATAAGCCCCTGTCCTCAGAGAACTTACAACGTGGGGTAAAATACACACAGAGAAACAGTGAATTACAATACAAATGATTCTGCTGCTATCACAGCTCCATAAAGGTTATATTACAAGATTTTAAAAAGACCCACCATTTATTACAATGGATTTTTCTAAACTTAAAATGAGAGAAAGCCAGCGAGTGTGAGTTAAGCATGTGCTAAAGACCGATGAAGTTGCCCTTGCAGAGGCCAGAAAGAAAGGCTTATAAATGTCCTAAACAAATAATTGGGAACCTGTCCAATGAGGCATTGGGTGGGCCAAGAGCAGCCAGATAAGCAAAGCCAGATCCCCATGCCCCGCCCAGGAGCCTGAGCAGAAGACAGCTCACATGGACCCTTGGCATCAAAAGGGTTCCTTCACACAGCTGGTAGCTCAGAGAGCTGGTGGCAAGAGAAAAACTGATGAGACCATCTTCTAGGCCAAAACTACACAGAAGCAAAGAGACAGGTGGATGGACTGAGAGAGCCTGCGTGCAGAGGAGGTGATGGAAATAGCAGAGGAGCACCAGGACGTGCCCAGGAAAGGATGGGCTTGGGAGAGTGGGAGGTCAATGACGAAAAGGAAGACCCTCAACTAGACGGATTGCCACAGTGGCTGCAACAATGGCCTTAAACATAAGTAAGATTGTGTGCCCCACACAGAATCAGGGAGTGTTTCTTTCTGCTGTACATAGGGTCGCTGTGAGTCACACCTGACTCGACGGCACCTAACAACAACAGGGAATCCCTGCAGGGGAAATCCCATCAGTGCAATATAAAGGCTTTGCCACATTTATTACCTGCACTACCATGTCCCGGGGTGAGAGGACAAAGTGGAGAGAAACAAAGTGACCAAAAAGTCCTGGTATTGATGGATACCGTGTATTACCCACCAAGTGGCCATTATTGTTGTTGTTAGGCGCCATCAAGTCGTGTCTGACTCATAGCGACCCTCATAGGGTTTTCAATAACTGATTGTTTCAGGATTGCCTTGGGAATGGATTGCCATGTCCTTCTCCCATTTTTGTGGTGCTAGGAATTGAACTCAGGACCTCAGAGACTGCAGAGCAGCGCTCTACCAACTGAGCTAAATCCCAGCTCCCAAGTGGCCATGGGTAGGCTAAACATCTCATTGACCACAAAGTTAAGGCTAAGGGCTTTGAAAGCCAATGGCTTTTGTCTTTAATTTTTACATTTACCGAAAAGCTGAAACTGAAGTATCATGAATACACGTGCCTTTCCCCTCGTGTTAACAGTTTAATATGAACAGCAGTGACATCCTGCCACACTCTCTCTCTTCTCTCTCTACCATACACACACACACACTCTCTCTCTCCCAATCTCTCTCTCTCTCTCTCCCTCCCTCCCAATCTCTCTCTCTCTCTCTCTCTCTCTCTCTCTCCCTCTCTCTCTCCCTCTCTCTCTCTCTCTCTCTCTCTCTCTCTCTCTCTCTCTCTCTCTCTCTCCTTCCGTTCCTCCCTGCCTGTCTCTCTCTCTGGCTATTCATCACTTCACTCCTAATACCTTTATCATGCCTCTCCTGAAACTAAGGACATGCTTCTATTTTTTTCCACACAGGGCTATTACTGCTCATGTTTTACTAATAATAGATGTAATATCAATCTCAGCCTATAAGAATCAACATTAACTCAGTTATCTGCTTCCCCAATTGTTCCCGGAATAGCTTATTTGTCCTGTTTTACACATACCAGCATCCAAGGTACGCCCACAAAACTCAGCTGTTCTATGTTATTAGATTGAATAGTTGCTCATTCTTTTTTTTTTTTTTTTTTTTTTTACTTATTTTCATGACCTTGCATTTTATTTTAAGAACCAGGGGCCAGCTGGATGCAGTGGTGCCCGCCTGCAATCCCAGCATTCAGGAGGCTGAGGCAGGAGGATGGTGAGTTCCAGGCCAGCCTGTGCCTCAAGAGACTCTGTCTCAACCTCATGAGATCTCATTTCCAGGTGGGGGAGGAGCCTGGTGTGGTGGCCACTCCTGTGACCCCAGTACTTGGGAGTCAGAGGCAAGAGGATCCGTTCCAGGCCAGCCTGGGCTATGTAGTGAGATTCTGTCTCAAACACACACACACACACACACACACACACACACACTACCAAATCACATCAAATCAAATCAGAAGCAAAACTGGATATGTATTTGCAACAAGCAAAAGACCTCACCATAAACAACACATTTTTATAAATTGACTAATACCCCACACATAGAATCCAAGCCTTGGAGAGAGGGCCGTGTGTGCATGTGAGGGCTCTGAAGAATGCCACCTATCCACAAAGACCTAGGACCACCTGTCCAACTATCTGTGCATACAATGGTTTACAGTGGCACCAATCTTCCAATCTCCCACTCACTGCTGGTTCTGCACTGGAGGTCGTGTCCCCACTTACCCTCCCACTTACTTGTCTCCCCCCAGGAACGTCAACACATGAGGTAGGAGCTCTGTCTGATTCACCAGTACATTTCTGGTGCCAAAACAGAGACTGGCACGTAGTAGGGCTGTTGATTGCACAAATAGCCCCATGAGATCTCGGTATGAGAGTGCTTTTAAAGAATTGGGATCACTAAAAGAAAAAAACATCATAACGCACTGTCCAAACAGGAATAGAGAGTCCTCGGAGGTGTTGCCAGACGTAATTGGGCTGCCAAGCCTTTGTTGTGTAGCTGGCAAGACATGCTCACATCGGTCACATGAGAGGAGACCTTTTAATGATATCAAAGAGGAAAGCCTTCTAGAAACCCAGCAGGAAACTCAGCTGGGGAGCTGGATCAATCTGGGTTCTGGCTGCAAGTAATAGGACCCCAATTCACACTAGCTCAAGCAAAAAAGGAAGGATGTGTTGGCTCATGTAACTGGAAAGGCAAAACGCAAACCACAGAGATGGAGTTTTAAGGATAATTCTCCTAATCACTTTCTATGCCTCTCTATTTATTTACTTATTTTTTATTTTATTTAATGGTACAGGTTGAATCCAGTCTTGCACATACTTTATAAGTGCTCTACCACTGAGCTCCACCTCCCAGACAGGGTCTCATTAAGTTATACAGGCTGCCTGTGGGCTGGCCTTGAACTTGCAATCCTCCTGCCTCTGCCTCCTGAGACACTGGGATTTCAGGTGTGAGCCACCAGGCCCAGCTCTCTCTGACTCTCGATTCTCATTCTCTCTGTATTGGCGTCATGCTTACTTGCTTCCAACATGGCCTCTCTGTTGGAGAAATGAGAAAAGCTCTGGAATTACAACGCACCATGGCACACACCTGTCATCCCAGCTACTTGGGAGGCTGAGGCAGGAGGATCACAACCTTGAAGCCACAGGCAGCCTGTGCAACTTAGCAAAGCCTTGTCTCAAAGGAAAAAATAGAGTGGACACAGTGGCTCACACTTGGAATCCCAGCGACTCGGGAGGTAGAGGCAGGAGGCTCATGAGTTCCAGGCTAGAGGTGGCCTGCATAACTGAGTGACACCCTGTCCCAAGATAAGAAATAAAGAATGGGCTGGAGGTGGCCACCCAATAGTGGAGCACTTTCAACGTATATGTGAGACCCTGGGTTCAGCACCCCAGGACCACAAAAAAAGTTAATGAATTAATTAAAATAGAAAAGAGCTGGGGGTACAGCTCAGTGGTAGAGCACTGGCTAGCATGCATGACATTCAACCTCCACTACTGTAAAAAGGAAAAAAAAAAAGCCCTGGAATTGTCTGCATGAATAGGGAGGGCCTCCCTCAAGAATACACTTGGTAAAACTTCAAAGAGGCCACTGGTTGAGCTACCCATGGACCGAGGGGACTGTGCACCGGCTGCCGATCCTTAGCAGAACTGCCCTGATGGAGTTGTGGGAAGAGCAGGTGACAGTGGCCAGACAGGCTCCCCAGGGGGAGAGTGGGGGAGCTGGAGCCTCGGCTCAGGTCAGTTGCCTCTGCAGCCCACGCTCTCGAGCACTAAGCAAACAACTTCGTGACCACGGCACAAGGTCAGCACCCTACCAGGAGGGCACAGTCCCCCAACTCGGCTGCCAGTCCATCTTTGGAAAGGATAGCAGATGAGAAGAAAATCGCTAATGGACGGAGGAGACGCCCAGCCTTGGTCTCCGGAGCCACGTGCAGAGCTTCTAGAGCAGACGGGTACTGGATCAAACCATGGTCAATGCCGGGATGTTCTGGCCAGACTGGACAGAAGGAGGTGACGATAAATCACGGCAGGCAGACGGCATCCACCTGGGGGAGCTGCGGGACCTCGCCGACGAAATGGGGAGAGTTGGGGGGCCGGGGTGTGGGACGGAAGTGGCCACTGTGTGGGAGACAAGCGCTGCACTCAGCTGTCCCCCGGCCAGAAGAGCCCCTCAGCAGGGCCCAGGATGAGTCAGCTTCCAGCCTCCATCGGGATCTAGCCGGTGGCAATTGAAATAAAGGAGAGAAGCCCTTGGACTTAGATATAACAAGACAGGGAAGGCCACAGGGTAACTGCCCCCAGAAATTTCATGGGGTGACTGCAGTAGAACCCCCGGACCCCTCACGGGTGAGCCAGCACTCGTGCAAAAGGAACCCGATGGCTCTCACGTCCACCATCCACTCGGATGATGGACAGCACACAGCGGTGTATCTGGAAGAAGAGTAGGTTTTCTGAGTCTGAGCAGGGCTGGCTGACATCCCAGTTTGCCACTATCATAGACAATGTGAACTTGGGCTGGTTGCAAAACTTGCCTAAGCCCCAACTTCCTCGCCTGTAGAATAAACATAATTATACTCCATTCCGAACATCATTTTGAGGATTAAAACTGATGAGAGAAGTGCCTGGCAGGTAGCAGGTAGATAATACGCGGTGGCCAGTGTTATCCAATACACCTGGGACCAGTGTATTTTCCAGCTAAGTCCTGCGACACCCCAGGATCTAGGGGAGCAGAGACCTTGGGCTGCTGTGGAGGATCTTTGGGGAGGTTAGGAAATAAGGTTCCGGGTCCCCTTGCCTGTTTCCCCCCAAACAATTCTGCTGATAACTATCATTTTCATAAGATATTTTTTGAGCCAGGTGCGGTGGCACATGCCTGTAATCCCAGCATCTTGGGAGGCAGAGATAGGAGAATCACAAATTCGAGGCCAGAGGCAGTCTGCGTAATTTGGCAAGACCCTGTCACAAAAAAGTAAAAAAATTGGGTTTGGGGTACAGCTCAGTGGTCCAGCACTTGCAGAGCATGCAAGCATGAGGCCCTGGGTTCAACCCCCCAGTACCACAAAATTAAAAAAAAAAAAAAGATATTTTTTTTCTTTGTTGAGACCGGGTCTTGCTATGTAGCACAGCCTGGCTGGCCAGGAAATCACAATCCTCCCGCCTCCGCCTCCCAAGTGCTGGGATCACAGGTGTGGCCACTGCACCAGGCTCCTCCCTGACCTGAAGATGAGATCTCTTGAGGCTGAGGCTGAGGCTGAGGCTGGGTCTTACAAGACCCAGGCTGGCCTGGACCCCACCATCCTCCCACCTCAGCCGGCTGAGTGCTGGGATCACAGGGGTAGCCACCACATCAGCCACAAGATCCCTTCCAAGAAAAGAATGGCGTGATGGAAGTGTCTGTCCTCTCACTGCTTCTGGAGGTTAACATAATTAATGGTAATACTACCTGAAATTAAACAAATTGCCTATAAATCCCAGCAAGTCGGAATGCTGAGGCGGGAGGATCGCAGCTTTGAGGCCACAGGCAGCCTGTGTGAGTGACTTAGCAAGACCCTGTCTCAAAATAAAAAATAAGAAAGGGACTGGAGGTGCAGCTTAGTGGGAGAGCACTTACAAAGCATATGGGAGACCCTGGGTTCAACCCCTCCCAAAAACGTGACTGCAAAAAAAAAAAGTCCCGTGTTTAATTGCTTCTGTGTTTACCACCCTCACGACTCTGAAGCACTTGCACTTTTAATGCAGTGGCCGAGAGCACACACTCTGGAGCTGGACTGCCTAGGTCTAACTCCCAGTTTTGCCTTGACTAGCTGTGTAAAGCCACCTGTAGCAAATGACCTGGCAGTTCTGGGCCTTAATTTCCCTGTCGATAGAATGGGTCATAAGGACCCCACTGACTCATCAGGATGTCCTGAGGATTAAATGATAAATAATAATACTTGAACCTGCAGCCATAGCCCTGTGGCATCAGATCCCATCAGATCTCGGAAGCTAAGCAGGGTCGGGCCTGGTTAGTACTTGGATGGGAGACCACCTAGGAACGCCAGGTGCTATAGGTTTGGGAGACGGACCCAGCAACCCACTCCCAAAAATCAACCCACCATTGAAAACCTTATGAATAGCAGAGAAGCCCTGACAATAGTGTTTCACTTGTTATACGCAGTGTTGCCATGAGTTGGATACCAACTCGATAGCACCTAACAACAACAATACTTGACTCACAAGGATGTTCTCAGGACTGAATGAGTCAATACACAGCAAACACTTAGAATGTTGCCTGCACTGCTCACTGCTGCTGTCATCATTGTCACCACCACCATCCTCACCACCTCCATCTTCATCACTACCATCACGACCACCATCATCATTCCAGCAGCATTATCATCATCATATCATCATCACCATCACCACCTCCACTACCAGCACCATCGCTACCAACATCTTCACCACCACCACCACGACCACCACCACTACCAACATTATCCCCACCATCACCATCACCAACATCATTATTACCACCACCACCATCACTACCAACAATATCATCACTACCACTACCATCACCAATACCATCACCACCACTACCATCACCAATATCATTATCACCACCACCACCACCACTATTAACATCACCACCACTACCACCACCACCACCATCATCACCACCACCACCGTCACCAACATCATCATACCACCACCATCATTATCACCATCATCACCACCACCACCATCACTACCAATACCATCATCACTACCACCATCACCACCACCACCATCACTGCAATCAGCACCACCACGTTGTCACTACCAACATTATCACCACCACCACCATCATTCTCATCACCACCACTACCATAATCACCAACATCACCACCACCATCATCACCAACATCATTATTATAACCACCACAATCATTGCCAATATCATCACCATCACCATCATCATTGTCACCAATAACACCATCACCACCATCGTCATTGCCAATATCATCACCACCATTATCATCTCCATCATCAGTGCCAACATCATCACTACCATCACCACTGCCAACATCATCACCAACATTGTCATCACCACTATCATGACCATGATAATTGCCAACATCATTATCATCATTATCATTACCACCACCACCACTATCAGCATCATCATCACTAACATCATTGTTATCATCACTAGCATCATGATCATCACCACACCCAAAGAAAATTGTCCTCCAGGACAGAACAAGAGTAATACCTCCCTTGACTTTATGCAGGAAACCAAGAACTGGGCCCAGGATCCTGGGTTGGGAGTAGGAAGAAAAGGGAAAGTGCAGGGTGATATGCGGAAGATAAGCATTTCCAGAACCTGTTATCTGAGGCCAATTCTGCAAAAATTGAAACATGGCCCAACCAGGCAAAGCTGCTTTCTGTGTCCCAACCTTCCCTGAGCTCCTTGTTTTGTTCATAACCATCTACCAAGCAATCAAGCACCTTTCCTGGTCTTCATCTACACCTTCACATTCCTTAAGATGTCTGGTGGTGGCATGACAGGGGGGTAACCGAGGCTTAGAGAGTAGGGAGAAAATGCCAAAAATAAAGAGATAGAGGCTTCTTCTCTAGAATGTGTAAAGAGCAGAACTCATGGAAGATTAATGCCACACCCAGTTTAATATTCATATAAAGAAGTGGAGGTGGTGGGATTGGAAGGAGCAAAGAAAGCTCTGGCTTTGTAAATGAAAGGACAAGGAATGGAAAATTGGCAGAAAAGCAGGAAGATCTTAGGACTGTGCACATGGGCAGGAAGGAGGGAAGTGAGTGCGAATGTGAGCAAGCTCCAGGGGATACGCTTCATAAAGTGGGTGTCCTGGGGGACACCCGGAGTACGGTGCCGTGCCTTAATCAAGTCACCAAGTGCAGACATCACCGAGAAGAAAACTAAAAACAAAACGGGAAGGTTAGTCATCTCCTACACACTAACTTCATCTTAGCACATTCTGCTCCCAATTCCCTATATTTAGTGGGTATTCTGAGTACTTAGTGAGACCCAGTCATGCCAAGCCCAGGAGAGATGGAGGGGGAAGTCTGTAATCAGCTGAGTGCACCATCTGGCCTGTTCAAGGGCTAATGGCCCTGGTACCTTCCAGAGGATGACCCACGGAGAGGATAAAAGCCATTATGCTGGTATCAGTTCCCAAGAGGCCCCCATCAACTCAAGTGGTAGATGACTGGGTTTTCCTCTGTGGAATGCTTGCATGGTCAGTGGTCCCCCTTGCCCAGTGGCAGTATTTGAGAGCCACGAGTGCTTAGGATGAGCCGCTACTAGGCTGCCTCCAATTTTTTTTCCCCCACTCTTCAGTACCCAGGGTTGGTTTCCCTGTTGTTTTGATTTCCTGTGCAGCATCAGTGCATGAAGGGCCCAAAAGGACCCTCTGTCCAGCTGGCTCTCCCAAATGACCTCACTCTGCCTTTTTCACTCCTCCATTCTCTTCCATGTGGCTGAGCTTATGAGCAAAGCAGCCTTGGCTTTTAAACAGCAGTATGTGTCATCTAAATAAACACATTTCACTGGGGAAAACGTGCTAAATATGATATTCCCGTGAGTCACAGAACAGCTGGGCTGGCCCCGGAGTGTAAATCTGCCCCTCCCTCGGTGACAGAGATCGAAGATGAGTGGAGCAAGATCACATTTCAGAATGGGCGATCCCAAGAACAGCAAGAGGTGGACAGCTCCCAACACCCCATTGGGACCTCGTGAGCTGCTATGGAAAGGACATCAGCCAAAAAGAACAGCACCCAAAATGAAATCTGACCAGGGTGTGTGGATCTCAGTACAGATCTCAAGTGAACGTGAGAAAGAGGGAGATGGGCAAGCGAAAGTTCTACAAAGCAGAATGATTTGATCACCCTTTTCTTTGCTTTGCTTTTCTTCCCCCCGCCCCCCTTTTTCTTTCTTTCTTCTTTCTTGTACTAAGGGGTTGAACCCAGGGCCTCGCACATGCTAGGCAAATGCTCTACCACAGAGCTGCACCCCCCAGCCCCTCTTTTCATTTTTTGAGAGTCTCCTTAAGTTTTGCAGGCTGCCTGTGGCTTCACACTCATGATCTTCCTGCCTCATCCTCCCAGTCACTGGGATTACTGATGTGTGCCACTGCACCTGGCTTCTGTTATGATGTTAGACGATTAAATCAAACCCAACACGTTCCAGGCCCACCCACTAGCACCACTGCCACGCGCGAGGGATGGTGTGCTCACAAACAAATGAGCCAATATTTGCAAAGCCACCTTGTAAAATTTAGACTTCAAAGCTAGAGGTGGGTTCTCTGTAGAATCATACACAGGATCATTCAGAGGTCTCTTCCAACCCCATGTGACAGCGGTAGGGGCTGGAAAGAAGGCAAGGCTTTAGAAAGAAGGCAAAGCCCTGCTTTCTTTCTCGCACATTTCAGAGGGCCTTCGAGGGTGGTTTCTATGGTGGTCACGTTCAGTGGGCTCAAATTTCAGGAGGCACTAAGGGAAATGTGGCTTCTCATTCCACTTCCCCCAAATGGCAACTCAACTCTGTGTTTCCCTAACCTAGTTCACGGGAGGGCACGCGTGTCACGTGGCCGTGGAGGAAGGCTCTTTGGACATCACTGTGTTCTCCTGCAGAGCTCCGTAGAGGCGAGACTTGGGAAGGAATCTTTAAATCACACTAACAGATTGCCTATTTTCTTGAAACACATTTTGAGGCCACCCTCAGGAAAGAGCCAACAGGCAGAAGGGATAAGGGCATTGTCTTCAACTGGTTGGAGAGGTTTAGGGAGATTATCCTAACAGAGGTGTCCCCTTCCAGTCTTAATCCTCTCAGCCTTCACACACGGCCTACGAGTTTCTCCTTCTCAGAAGTCCAAGAGCGCCTCCAGCCAAGGTGGTCTAAGGACATTTCCACAGGAACACAATACAGCGCTCGCATGGGCCGCAGACGCTAGGATGCCCTCCATGGCCGCTGTCCCCACAGTCTCTGCTCTAAGTTCTGATCTTCCCACCAGCTGCTCTTGAACCTCTGAAATGAGTCAGTCGCTGATCTCACACTGAGGTATCCATGCAGAGCGCATTGTCTCCCAATAAAAAATCTGAAATTAAATCCTTGTGTCCTTCGATAGCATCTTTCAAAAGCAAAATTGCCTGCTCAATTATCCAGATAGTACTCTTTGCCTACATGGAGAAAAATTACACACAACAGAGTTAATATACTTCATATTACATTTTCAGAGGCATGTACCATAGAATATCTGTGCTAGTGTAATTAAATTAATTGACTCATGACTACCAAGAAATTATTTAATTATATTGCCAGTTGAGTAGGTGATATAATTATAATAAACCAACATTCTTTTTTCAAAAAAAAAGTCATATTTATCACCACGTGATGGAAAGAAATCAAGACAACGACAGAAAACCATTACTAAAAAGGATCGAAAAACCACAATTTACAGTGAAGAGATAAAAACCAAACACCTCAGCGATGTTATTGTGGTAATTGTCTGCAGCTTACCCATCTTGTAAAATAAACGGATCATGAAATGCGTGAGCACATTTCAAAACACACATAGAAGGTGTTAGAGTGATGATGTGGAGGCCGCTTGTCTTAATTATAGATTGTTTTCCTTTCAGTGGGAAGTAAAGGGAATTACTAAGGAGTGATTTCAACAAGACTGGATGTCCGAGGACCATGGCAAGGACAGAACTCTGCAAAGGAGCCCCGTGCTTCCAGGACCCAAGGGTCTGGTGGTTTCCTTCCTTGGCTCTCCATGGCATTTTGTTGTGTGCTAATTCCAGGAGTGGGTGCACATTTGCAGATCTGAGATTTGATAAATGTACAAGTGGCTCAGTTTTAACAAGAAGGTTTTCTCTCCCGACTCCAAGTGGCAAAGACAAAAGCTGGACAGTGCGCGGCTCCAGGGAGCTGCCGGTGGAGGACGAGAGCGGCGGCCACAGAACTAGCTGTCTCTCGCCACTTCAGAGGCTCTGGCATCAAATCAAAACCCAACTCAACAATGCCTTGCCCACCTTCCCAGGCGCTCCTTCCTGAGACTCTTCCACCAAGGGGCCCTCATTCTCTGCAGCCAAGATGATTTATTGATTTCCAGTGTGCTCCCTGGCTGAATCCTCAAGTATGCCAGCTCCCCCTTTTCTGGACAGCCGCTCCATAATTCAGCTGGTGTCTCGTCGGTGCCTAGCTGCTCCTGCTCTTCCTTTCTCTGAGCCGTGATTCTTCCTTCCTTCTGAAGTCGAAGGGGAATCACAAACTAAAAAACACTCCACTTCGATGCAGCGCCCGTTAAACAGAATGGGGAATGAACTCCACCACGGTTTTGCCTCTTGGCTGAAACAAGCTCAGTGTCTCTCTTGCACAGATAAGGAGCCAGCTTCGCTACAGCAGCAAACATCATCCCTTTCCTGACAGTCAGCCTTCCAAATCTGGGTTCCCTGCTTACAGAGAGGACTATTTAATCGCATTCTTCCCCAGAACATTTTCCAAGATTCTGTTAGGTTTTAAATGGATAATTAGTGTTGTTCCCTTGTCCAGTGCAAAGCCCCAAACCACTCTGGTATGGGTTCTTGGCTAAGTCAAGAAGAGAGTCTAAGTGTGTGAGCAAATGGGTCTGGCAGTCCAATTTAGACTAGCATCTTTCATGATCCATCATACCAGGAAAGGCCCCGAGAATATGCAAGCCTGGGGGACCTCATCAGCGACAGGGAATGCTCCCGTCACTGTAGAAAAAACACGCAGTCATATGGAAGGCAAAGAGGAGGAGTTTCCAAAGGAATTCTGCTGGGCTCTTCGGAGTACATGTGTCTATGTGTTTCGCACCAGCCTCTGCTATTTGTGTAGCTTGGACCAGACCGCCATCTGATTAATGTCCCTGACAGATTCTAGGGAGCTGTGTGCAGCCAGTGGGGCATGTGGCTGGGTACAATGGCTGACCAGGGACAGTGGCTCACCTTGCAGGTCCCACCCACGTGGGAGCAAATGGACAGAGCACAGCCTGCCAACACTCAACACACACACAGGAAGCAGACCATGCGTCAGGAACCTTCTAAAGTGTTGGACCCTTCCAGGCCCGCTGAGACACCCCATCAGCAAGTGCCTGTCGCCTTTCCTTCTTCCAGTCTCAGCCCTTCAATGGGTAATTTAACACTTTCAACAAAAACCATGGGAAGGAATTAATGTTACAAATCGCCGGCAGGGGGCAGAAAGGATGTTTAAAGTCACAAGATCACTCTGTGATATTATAATGGTGGTTACAATACATGTAGGGCTCAATGGCACCTAACAACAACAATACATGTTGTTATTGTTGTTCGTTGTTAGGTGCCGTTGTGTCAGGTCTAACTCATAGCGACCCGACATACAGCGGAACAAACCACTCCCCAACACGGTGCCGTGCCCAGCATGTCAGTGCTTCTCTGCTGTTCATAGGGGTTTCCGTGGCTGATTGTTTCAGGGTTGTTTCAAGAGTGGGTTGCCAGGTCCATTTTTGTGGTGCTGGGGATCCAACTCAGGGCCTCAGCAAGTGCAGAGCGGCACCCTACCAACTAAGCTAAACCTCAGCCCTGCATGTTATTATACATTTATCCAAACCCACAGAATGTACAGCACCAAGAGTGAGCCCTACTGTACACTGTGGACAATGACATGTCCATACAGGCTCATCAATTTTAACACATGTCACCCTCTGGCTGGGGGTCCTAAAAATTGGGGAAGGTGCACACCTGGAGGAGCAGGAGGTATTTGACAACTCTGTGCCTTCTGCCTAATTCTGCGGTGAACCTAAAACTGCTCTACACCAATGAACTCTTAAAACAAACAAACAAACAAACAAAACCACCATAGGTCATCCCAGCGCAAATCCTTTATGAAGTGAGGTCAGCTTAACACAGTTTTTAATTATCTATGCCATAAAATTAAAGTGAGTTTTGTGCTATTTAATGGCGGGGAAAAAGACTCTGGTGACAAATGAGAGATGGGAACGAGGGTCCCAAAAAGAGACAAACCTAGGACAAATGTCTAAAAATAATACCTGCATCGCCTTTTTCAACTTTTAATTATGTTAACCCCCCTGGTGAGTCATCTGAGAGCCGAGATAGGGAACGCTCTCCGGAGCCTCTTCTGCAGCCCCTGACACTTGGTTTGTTACTTTATTTAAAGCAGACATCAGGCAAGGGAGGGAAATGGGATACACGGAGGGCCGGGAGGGAATTGGCAGTGCTGTCAGATGCACCTCCAGCTGCCAGCAAGACACCAACTCCCTAAACAGCCATCGGTACAGAAAACCGCCCCAAGCTTGGATCCCCCTCCCAGCTTCTTTGCAGGGATCGGGGATTTAGAGAGGAAGTTCTTCTTTATGCTGAAGGCAGCGCTCCCCACTTTGGATTGGATTGGCAGTGAGAAGGTCAGAAAACAGCTCCTCCAGATGAACCACACAGACATAAAACCTGAGTACATGGAGTCAGCCATTACAAGAGGAAATACCGTAACATTCTCCACGAGTCCTTCCCAGTCGATGGTGATAGAAGTCACAGTAGTAGTTTTTCTTTGCTGGGACTATCCTTATGAGGTACTTCCTGGAATACTGGGTTGTGTACCATACTCTGAGCATTAGTCAACTGTCATCACTGTAGCAGGAAAACCAATGGAAACAAACATACAGAGGAGAAGGGTTCCTGGGAGCTCACAGTTAGAGGGTCAGTTCATAATGGTAGCCTGGCGCAGTGGCAGGGCAGGCATCTGGGCAGATGGCTGGGTCCGTGGTAGATGACCTCACAGCATTAAGGGGCAGGACGCAGAGGCAGAGAGTGACCAGAGTCCCTGGTCCAGGTAAAAAAATCTCTCCAAAGTCCTGCCCCCAGCGAGCCACTTCTGCAGACTCCCACTTCCCAAGTTCCACATCCTCCACTAATAGCGCCACCAGCTGGGGACTGGATGTTAAAGCAGCCTTTGGGGGGCATTTTAGATTCAGACCATGGCACTCCAAATGTATCAAGTTATAGCTCTTGTGATGTGGGAATCCACCAAATATGAGCTGTACCCTATTAGTTATGCTTTTAGATGATCTCTCTCTTTCTCTAGCTTATATCCTACAAAAAATGTCCAACATACAGAGATGTATGGGGAATGAGGTGTTAAATATGGCAGACTCACAAGTTAACAAGTCTTACTATTTTCTGTTTCTTCCTATTCTCTTCCTTCCTGTGGGCTTGCCTTCTCTCTCTCTCTCTCTCTCTCTCTCTCTCTCTCTCTCTCCCCCTGTTTCCTCCCACCCACCCTCCCTTCCTTCCTTTACAAATAAGGCCTTACAGGTAGAAATGAAACCCTTGAAGTGCCAGTTTGTGACTACATTGTGTGCCTCCTTTTCTAGAGCTAACCACAATCCTGCACTTAACATTTTTCCTTCTTGTTCACGTTCATACCTGTATGGCATGCCTGTTTTATGTAGCCATAAAAGATGCACTGTGTTGTTTTGCCGGGTTTTAAACTTTATATAAAAGGTATCTTATAGTCTGATTCAGTCTACAACTCTCCTTTTCAGGCAAGAGGTTTTGTTTTGGTGATTATCCAATGGATTGATCTAGCTCTATTTCTTTCATTTTGGCCACTGTATAGAACTCCATTGCATGAATGTACCACCATTTATTTAAATATTCTTCTGTAGATAGACATTTGAGTGGAGTGGCACAGACCACGGGTTGCTTCTTGAATGCCCTTCCCTTCCTTGGTAAAAGAACCTTACATCTATTCAAAGCAGCGATGTGCCCAGGCAAAAGACTACATTTACCCGCCTTCTTCGCTCCCAGGTGTGGCCATGCTTATATCTGCATTTCATTTTGCCCACATTTTCAAATTTGTAGGGGTAAAATTATTTATCCTTTTAATTAAAAAAGAATAACTCAGCTCTATCTGTACCCACTCTTTTCTATTCCTACTATGGTTACTTTATCTCTTTTCAATCCCCTGTTAAAAGTCAATCTTGCTAGAGGCTTGTTTAATTAAAAAGCTTTTTAAAATTCTTTCTCCTTCATCTTGAATTTTCTATTTCACCATTTTTATTAATTTTAGTTTTTTTTGTTATTGTTGTTGTTGTTAAACCTCCCCCTCAAACTGTATTCTTAAATACCATCGAAAAGATTTTGGCCAGGTGTGGTGGCATAACGCATATCTATAACCCCAGTACTCAGGGGGCTGAGGCAAGAGGATCGCGCATTCAAGGCCAGCCTGAATAGTGAGGCCCTGTCTCAAAAAAAAAAAAAAATGCAGTTATTATTAACAGAAAACCTTTGCCAGTAGAGTTTATTCTCTCACAATTAAAAAAAAAAAAATCCCAGACTGGGGAGAAATTTCAACAGAGTCCCCAAGAACCATCTTCTCTTCTGTCTTCTTGCTCTGTTAGACTTAGCACGTGGCTTCTACCCTTTAGTTTAATATGACTGTTGGTGGTGGTTCATTCATCAAATTCACCTTGCAAGCATGAAGAAGTCTATTGTATTCATCAATGTATTTCATGCATTTTTGTGTGATCCCTTCTTTTTTATTTTTATGCCTTTCTTTTGTGTTCACTTTCTTCTCAGAATAATTATCTGCTCACAGTATACTGGTTTATCTGAAAATGTTTTTGTCTTACTGCTGAATGATAGTTTAGCTGGATATAGAATCCCAGAAAAGGCACTATTTATTTATTTATTTTGTGCTTGGAGGTTGAACTCAGGGCATCACACATACTTTGCAAGTACGCTGCCACTGGGCTGCATCTCAATCTCATTTTTTTATGTTTCATCTTGAGATGTTGATGTTGTTGTTAGGTGCTGTTGAGCCATGTCCGACACATAGTGACCCTCATAGGGTTTTCAATGACTGACTATTTTGGGATTGCCTTGGGAGTGGATTGCCATGTCCTTCTCCCACTTTTGTGGTGCTAGGAATTGAACTCAGGACCTCAGAGACTGCAGAGCAGCACTCTACCAACTGAGCTAAATCCCAGCCCTCATCTTGAGATAGAGTCTTGCCAAGTTGCATAGGCTGCCTCCGGCCTCAAACTCATGATCCTCCTGCCTCATTCAGTTGGGATCCTAGGCGTGGCCACCATGCCAGGCTCCTCCCCAACCTTGAGACAAAGATCTCTTGAGGATGAGACAGAGTCTCGTGAGGCCCAGGCTGGCGTGGAACTCCCGATCCTCCAGCTCAGCCTCCTAAGAGCTGGGATCGCAGGTGTGAGCTGACATGCTGGGCCAGAACTGTAACCATTGAAAAGGTAATCTTCACATCCTCTTGTTCATGTTTGCTTTTAAGTTTTCCCCCTGGGGTCTGAGGCTTTCACGAGAACAAAGTCCTCTTCGGAGCACCCCCTTTTAGTGCCATCTGCACAAGCTTTCAGAGATGAGTCCACAGAAAAGATGATGTTTTCCAATTTCCCTGGGAGCCTGGCCGAGTCCCCCTTTCTAGATGGACCATGATGCATCATCGCTGGTGGCTCCTTCAGGGGAACAGGGTGTCACAACAGGAAAGATGACATCCAGATGCAAGCTGCACAAAGAGGCACAGACACTGATAAAATACTCAGCAGCGGCCGCTGGGGTCTCCCCAGGACCCCCTGATGCATCAGGGACACGCAGGGACACCAGCTGGGGCTTTGCAGAAGGAAGAGCATTAGGATCCCATAGGAAGGCCCATTTCGGACAGCAGCAGGAGCCTCCAAGGCCCATCCCTCTGAAAGCATTTAGAGGGCTAGCCCCTGAGAGCAATGACAGGCTTTGATTCGGTCATTTATAAAGCAGAAGGAACTATTAGGACTCAGAAACGACGGCTGACCAGAACCACTTAGACACCAGGGTCACCTGAATGTCAGCAAAGTAAAAGGGACATCCATAAAGCCTTCACTCTGTGTCATTCCCAAACCCAGCCCCTTGTTGCTCCAACTCTCTGGTCAAATATAAAATTCTCCACTGCAGACCTGGTCTCCTGCGGAACACTCCCACATCCCCACTCAGGCCAGGGGCTAGAGACTCACATGCCTCTCACATCAGATGGCCCCTTGACAGTGGATAATGTCACAATACTATTGCATGGGCACCCTTTGCCAGTGGGTTTTGGGGTGACCCTGCATACCTCCACCTCAGGTTATCCGCAAGACCACAGCTCCCCAACAGCTCAGTTTGGGAGGAGCCACAAAGAGAGGAGAAAAATGAGTGTTAAAGATGCCAAAGTGAATGTGTTAGTGAGAATTTAAAACCGTGTTTTCCTTGGCTCTCAGAGAACAGGCCTTTTTGCAAATGGTATCTCCCTCAGCCATGACGTCTCCTCTGAAACATGGAAACGCAAACAGAGAAAAACATTTCTTCCAAATATTGGTTCAGCCAAAGGGAGGGCACAGTTACCGATAAGAACAAATCCAGAAAAAGAAAAGCAAATTATTTTTTGAGGCATCAAAGCCAGTTTTCCAAACAAGGATGCATGTTATTTCTTTGTTGAGAGGGAATAAAAAAAAGCCATTATGGAACATACTTTATAGTCACCCTTTAATGTTGATACATGACAAAAATGCTTTTGCTGTTCAGAAGCTCACGTGGTGCCTCTGATCTGTTTTGCTTTTCAGAGGCTCACAGCTTCGGTGTCTTCAAGAAAAGGATTTACTGAGGGGCTTTCTACAGCTTTCAAGCAAAGAGTAACAGCAATAATAATAAGGTAATAGATGGGCCTTCAATCTTGACAAAACTTAAAACCGTCTGTTCTGAGAGTTGCTTCATGCGCTGCTAATTAAGTTTCTTTTTGCCCCCACAAAATGAGACTTTTTTGGACTGAAAAGAAAAAAAAAATGGCTTTGGGCATCTTGATGGTGTCTCCTCTTCTCTTTTGAGGATCAAATCCTGGGCAACTTTGTTTGAAGTTCAGAGCCCTGTATGGGATCTGAGGTGTGTTAATAAAACAGTGGTGTATATTTGGAGTTGATGTATAGCTCAAGACTTCCTCCCAGGAGGAGGTGTAAGGACGACTTGTGAACTTTAGCAAAAAAAGCAAAAAAAAGGTTAGCCTCCAAGTCATACTGACATAATGGAACCGCACATACATCTTCCCGCCACCCGGAGGACTCAGTCTCAGGAATGTCCAGGTCTCCTCCCATCAACACCCAGCCCAGATGGTCACCAGCCATCTCTGCAGCAAAAGTCACTGAGCATTTGGATATATGCACGGCTTGTCTGTTTTGAGTTAGTGCAGCCTTGCAAAGCACAGCTGTTTTCCTTTTAATCCTGTTTATACTTCACGATGGTCACACTTGGTGTCATCTGGCCACCAGAAAGCTCTCCAGGGACAGTCCTGCAACAGTGTCATATGACCCAGGTGGATCCCTGCCTCTCTGCAAAGCCCAGAGCCATTCATTTATTTGAATATACAAAATGTTTATGAGAATGGGTATGTATAGATAGATAGATAGATAGATAGATAGATAGATAGATAGATGGATGAGGATGGGTATGTATGTATAGATAGATAGATAGATAGACAGACAGACAGATAGATAGAGATAGGTAGATTAGATATGTACAGATACAGATTACAGATAAATATATTTGTTTTGGCCTGCAGCTGTAGCCCTGTGGCATCTGATCCTGTCAGATCTCGGAAGCTAAGCAGGGTCGGGCATGGTTAGTACCTGGATGGGAGACCGCCTGGGAACACCAGAAGCTGTAGGCTTGGGAGAAGGACCTGGCAACCCCCTCCCAAAAATCAATCTGCCATTGAAACCCTACGAACAGCAGAGGAGCACTGACAATAGTGTTTCCCCTGTTGTACAGAGGGTCACTATGAGTCGGATACCAACTCAACAGCACCTAACAACAACAACAACAACAATTTGCTTTATTTTGTTTTGTTTGGGCGCTAACTCTACACAATCTAATCATCTGGGCCTTCGAGATAAGTTTATGATGTTGCTTAATGTTTTTTTCTCCACCAGGGTTTGCAAAGAGCCTTCCTGGTTGCCTCAGAGTCAACATTCAAGGGATCAGATTGATAACTAGCAGCCTGGGTCCAAGCCTTGGATCTGCTGGTTCCCAGCTGTGTGACTCTGGACAAATCACTTCACCTCTCTGAGTTTTTTTCTCCATCCATAAAGAAGGAGCAGATGGAAGTGCCTGCACGATGAGGCCACTGAACGTGAAGGGAGGTGCGGCACAGGGCGCCCACACAGCATGAATGTGCAACACCTACTGTTATTCTCCCATTTCATCTATAGCCCTGGGCCACCTTCTGTTCATTATTAAGGCCTTCATCTTGACCAGCCTAAGAAACAGCAGGCGGTATGTGTATTTCTCCCTTGCCTACCAAAATGCCCCACCTTGCTCCTGTCTTTGGAACAAGGAGTAGGGGCTACTATAAAGTAAGGCCTGGATCATGCTGCTGTGGCAGGTGAGACAACAGTGCACAAACTCTGCATCAGCCTAGTGAGGGGCCGGCCCAGGTACAAAGGACAGGGGCAGATGGGTGAAGGCAGATCCAGCCTAGCCGACTGCCGCTGAGGTGTCTCCTATGAGCTGGGCGATCAGTCAGGTTGTCCCTCAGATGTGGTTTCACATAATACTCAAAACTCCAGCGTGCACATGACTGCAACCTCCATTTCACAGAAGGAGCGACTGTGTTAGAAGGCTTCTCCCCCAGATCCAAAAGGCCCCCTGCCTTGGTTCTCTGTGATCGGACCCTGTGTCCCATCCGCCTTGTGCCTCCTCCCCGCAGCACAAAGAAACCTGCATCTCCTTTTTCCTCTCTCAATGGGACTCAGCCTCCGACAGCCCGCAGGACAGCCAATAGGAAATGTCCCCCCAAAACGCACTGAGCTACAGTGAGCAGCTTCACTGTTCCTTGAGGAAGGCCTTCCCATGTGGAGGGATGCCCTAAAAACCCACCTTGCCCTGATCCCCACAAACCCCCAGTCTTTAAGGAAGCTGTTCTTGGTTCCTTTCCTCCTTCATTGATTCTTAAATGTGGCTCCCTTGTCCTCCTCCACTCCCTGCGGCCCTCCTCGCCTCCCTCCAATGGAGAAGTGTGGCCATACGGGCTCCGGCCCTTGTCTCTCCACCCTCGTGGAGGTCAGCACGGTGAAGGCCAGCAGGGAGGGTGGTCAGAAGATTACAAATATGGAAGTTATCATTTTCCAATTCCATGCATATTGCACTGTAGAAAAAGTGAATGGGTCCTGGGGGCTATGCTGGGAGACAGGGTTCCCACATGGGAAATGGGGTTTCCAGACAGCCAACAGGCTCCTGCACAGGTGAGGCTGGAAGGCATTCAACAGACGGCTGGGGAAGAGATGCCTCCTCAGGGTGGAGTCGACCTTAATGATGGGAATGGAGTAAAGCCCTGGGACATCCTTTTGCTGACGTAGCACAACTCAGAATGAGAAGAAATCCAGTGGCTGCAACAATGGGCTCAAACATAAAAAGATCGTGTGCATGGCACAGTGTTGGGTAGTTTCATTCTGGTGTACATAGGGTCACTGTGAGTTGGGCTCAATGGCACCTAACAGGAACAGTATGAATGAACAATATTCTATTGTACAGCTATGCTGAATTTTGCCACCTGCTCATGCATGCCCTGGTGGATATCTGGGGGGTTGTTAATGTGGGGCTTTGAACCCAGCTATCGTGGCTCAGAGATCTCTTGCAGAATGCCAGGGTCTGGGCCTATAGGAGGAGAAATGCCTAGAGCAGGCAGCGGGAAGCCCTAGCTGCCTGGCAGGAGTCACAATGCTCCCGGGAGGGTGGGACACTTGGGGACATGCCGGAAGCCATCCTTGCCTACCTCTCTCTCCTGATGTGACCTTGAGCCTTTGCCCTCATGGGAACAGACTTCTCCACACGCACTCAGAGCCCGGGGAAAGCAGAAGCCGCAGTAACATGGCTCGTCCCGTCCAGGTCTGCCTTGGCCGGGGCCCAGCCGAGCGCATCACTCAGCGCTGGCGTCATCTTATGTCACTCTTATTAGTAATCACACAGGATTCATGGCCGGTGGACTCTTTATTCTTGCCAGAGGCTGATAAGTTGGCCAAATGCAAAAATAATTCTTCAATAATTAAAAGTCCTGATGGCTCACAGAGGAGGCAGCCCCAGGAATGCCCACTGAGCATCTGCGCAAGGCTCCTCCCGGCCAACACCGGAGTCAACAGTCAGCCTGGGTGACTGTCCACTTGCACCGTGGGCTCCAGGGCTCTCATTCCAGTCCTACAAAGGGGCTACTCTCTGCAGAGGTCAGGCCCTTTGGATGCCCCCTCAGGGGGCTGATATGGACCAAATGGTCCAGAGAATCTCAGGGACAGCCCCTGAGTGGGTTCACCACCCCGGAGGTTTGCATAGAGGTACCGTTTCAGCCCATTTTATCATCTGTTTTGGGCACAGGTGAAGTATCTGCAGAGCAGGAAACCTGCCACACTGCCCTCGGTCCTCAGGGAAGGACTCGTTGTCCCTAGAGAAGGACCCAGGATGGAAATATCCAGACATTGCCTTACGGCAAGTGAAGGAAGAGCCGCGCACTGTCACCCGGAACGCATGGAATGAGACATGCACAGCCCCGGCCAATCTCCTCTTCCTAGCAGCAGAGCTTCTGTGTTTCCAGGAGCCACTACAACACGCCTGAGAGCTCTGGGTTTAAATAGAAAAGATGTGAGTCTGACACCGGCTCTGCTGTGTACTGCCTGGGTAAGTTACTTAACCTCTCTGAACCTCAGTGTCCGCACCTGTAAAACAAGTATAACATTCATATTGTGAGGACTGAACAGGGCAATGTGTGTGAAGCACAGTGCCCTGCCTCATGGTAAGGATTCTGAAAACTGCCAGGCACCACAGCACGCCTGTAATCCCAGTGATTCAGGAGGCTGAGACAGACGTTTCATGAGTTTGAGGTGTGAGACCCTGTCTTAAAGTAAAAAATAAAAAAGGGGCTGGAGGTGTAGCTCAATAGTGGAGCACTTGCTTAGCACACTCAAAGCCCTGGGTTCAACCCTCGGTACCAAAGAGAAAAATTAAGAACAGGGCATAGTGGCTCATACCTGTCATCGCAGCAACTCAGGAGGCAGAGGCAGGGGGATCACAAGTTCGAGGCTAGAGGCAGCCTGGGTAACTTAGCGAGATCCTGACTCAAATTTTTAAAAATAAATAAAAATTGGGCTTGGGGTACAGCCGAGTGGTAGAGCACTTGCAAAGTACATGAGAATCATGGGTTCAACCCACAAGTACAGAAAGAAAGGAAAGGAAAGGAGAGGAGAGGAGAGGAGAGGAGAGGAGAGGACAGGAGAGGAGAGGGCAGGGCAGGGGAGGGGAGGGGAGGGAAAAGAAAAGAAAAGAAAGGAAGGAAGGAAGGAAGGAGAAAGAAGAAAAAGAAAGAAAGAAAAGAAAAAGAAAGAGAGAGAAAGAACAAAAGAGAAAGAAAGAAGACAAAAGAAAACAAAAGAGGAAGGGAGGGAGGGAGGGAGAAAATCAAGAAGTCGGCAAATGGCGGTGCCCATATAAGTCATATCTCCTCCATTCCCACTCCTTTACCTTGAGGATCCAGACAGAGCTGCCAAGACCCCTCCTGTCCCACCTCCCTAATGCAGTTGTTTCGATCCAATGTTCTATAGTCTCAGAGCCAGCCAGAGCGTTTTTCTTAAGGGGCCTTCTTTGCCAGGACAGAGTGAGGGTTAGAAAGTGTGGTTAAGAGTTTCAAGGTCAAAGCTAGTACTTCTTGTGAAAGTAAAAGATAGCAGTACATTACGTTGTCAAGTTAATACAGGGTGATGGAGCATCTCCAGACTGCAGATCCTGGAAGACTGTAAAAGTCTAATAGATTTAGGGAAACTGTACCTCAGGGAGGAGATTAGACAGCGCTCATCAATGGATCAAAACTGTCTTGGAGGCTCCACTCCCAGCGAGCAGCAGAACCCCTCTAAATGATTGCTTTCCCTCCAACCACCTGGAGATAAATTGTACTTCATCCTTAACTTCATAGGGCTGCAGCACTCGAGTGGAGAGTGCACCTCACCCTACCCCCAAACAAAAAAGGGTACCCTTTGAAAGCCAATTCATCTTCTTTTAATTGATTACAAAATAACATGGCACCATATTAATCCCCTCAGCTCCATCTGCTGATTTCGGATCTATTCGGACACATTTAGCTTCTTGCCCCTGTTGGTGAAATGCTTTCAATTGCTTCAGAGGTTGTTTTGATGCGTTTAAGTTTTAATCAGATATAAAACTGGCATGGCGTAAAGTCTGTACAGACGCTCTGAGAAAGGCATCGTATTACTAAGCCATTGTCCCACCACAGTAATGCCATTTTACAATGAAAATGACAACAAGAACGATGTCACTGGCCATGCTTGGTGGCATGTCCCTGTAATCCCTTGGAAGGCAAAGGCAGGAGGATTGGGAGTTTGGGGTTGGCCTGCCTGTATGTTAAGTTCCAGGTCAGCCACAAAGCAAGACGGTCTCAAAAACAAAAACCAACCAAACAAAAAGACTAACAGAACCGGACCCTGTGTAAGACTTTCCAAGAGTTACCAGGAGGAACTGTCCATTTCCTTCCCTACTTCTGCAACCTCTAGAGTTGCACGCACTTTTCCGGTCTGAGCACTCACCAAATAGCCACCATCCCAGGGGGCCAAGGCTTGATGAGGAATAGCATTATGGACAGATTTTTGTCCTCCATTTCTTACATATCCTCCTGTTACTTGGGATTTAATCTCTTCCATGGGGAGGACGCTTCAAACTGAGTGGTTTAAACATCCGTAGTGGTTAGCCAAGGCATCACTGTGCCCCTGGGGAAGCAGGCTGCCACCTGGAGCATCCATTACAGGAGTGTTGACTTTTGGGGGCTCAGAGACAAGCTGCTGGAAGGGCCAGAGAGGCCTCATCCCCCGAGTCCCTGGCTGGAACTGCGCGGTCTGTCTGCACACCTGCCAGCCAGCACGGTTCTGGTGGACATCACACAACACAGCCTCGCTTCTGGGGTTCCAGTCACAGGGCCTGAGGAGGGGCTCCGAGACAGGAGCAGGAGTCACTTGCTCTAGATCTGTCTCTGCACCTGGAAAAGCGGGTATCAGAGTCGTTGCTACCTAGCCCCCCCACCCTAGACTTTGCAGCCATCACAGGCTTCCATCTGCTCTGTCTCACGATGCTGTGGGCTTGGTATTTGAGAGGGTCTCCGCTGGGTTCTTCTGACTCTCCATGGCTTTGATTGGGGCTAGGGTTTAACTCAGTTGGCAGAGTGCTGCTCTGTGCACTCTGAGGCCCTGGGTTCAATCTGGGATCAGTTGCAAAGTATACACAAGGCCCTGCGTTCAACCCCCACAAAAAAAAAATAAAAAAGAAAGAAAGAAAGAAAAGAAAAAGAAACAATGAACGGGCATCACTTTCACCACAAAGGCCCCATTTACCTCTCGCAAATGGGGAGAGTGATTTGAGGGCCTAAAATGAGAACAAAGTTATAGCTAGTATAAAATGCGTTTCAGGCTGGAAATAATTGCCAGGGTCTTAGCTCATTCCCCATGCTTTATGATAGCTTCACTGATGGACTTGTTCTGTATTAACACTAACCTAGTTTAACCACAGAACCTTTTATTTGATATTGTGATACACTATGAAAAACAATGTATGCAAAAAGAATATTTTATCAACTAAATATGAAGATCTGATTGAATGTTTTTATCATTCCTGTGCACTTGCTGATTACAAAAACTAAGCAGCAATCCATTCTTAGGCATAATTTTATTGTTCTTTTTTGTTTTCAAACATCTTACATAGAAACAAAGCATTACAACAGAAAAGGAAGTTAGCTTTAGTCCTTACTCCAGTTCCATTATTTCTTGGCCCTCCCTGGAGGTAGCTACCATCATAAATTTGGTATAAATTCATTAAATTCTTGGCTTTGTATTTTTCTACATACATGTACGGTCATAAATAATGAACGGTATTGTTTGTGTATTTTAAAAAGTTTTCAAATGGTATATTTTCCATATTATCCTGAAACACTTGCTTTATGATATCAATTCACTCTGATATATGAGTCTAGACTATTTCTTTTTTTGGCAGTACTGGGGGCAACATATGATAAAGTGAACCCAGGTCCTCACACATGCTTTGCAAGTGCTCCACCACTGAGCTGTACTCCCCATCAGTTTTTTTACTTTTTCTTTGAGTCAGGGTCTCTCTACATTACATAGGCTGCCTTGGTCTTGAATTTGTGATCCACCTGTCTCAGCCTCCTGAGTTCCTGGGATTAGAGGCATGTGACATTACAACCAGATCGGACTAGTTTTTAACTGTCCATGGTAAGTCCACCATATGTATGCACCCAATGCATTTACCTACTCTTGTATGGATGGTTTAGGTCATATCAAGTTTTCATTAAACAAATCCTGTTGAGATAGATGTGGACACAGGTACTGGAGTTTCTCAAGAGTGTACACCTAGATGTAGAATTGTTGTTGTTGTTAGGTGCCGTCGAGTCGGTATCCGACTCATAGCGATCCTCTGTACAACAGAGGAAACACTATTGTCAGTACTTCTCTGCTGTTCATAGGGTTTTCAATGGCAGATTGATTTTTGGGAGGGGGTTGCCAGGTCCTTCTCCCAAGCCTACAGCTTCTGGTGTTCCCAGGCGGTCTCCCATCCAGGTACTAACCAGGTCCGACCCTGCTTAGCTTCCGAGATCTGATGGGATCGGATGCCACAGGGCTACAGCTGCAGGCAGATATAGAATTACTGACTATAGAATTACTATTATTTTCAGCTTCATTATGTTTTGCTAAATTGTTCTCTAAAATGGTTGCCCCAATTTATCCTCCATCAGCAATATACGACAGTTTCTCTACATCTTACCATCCTAATAATGTCCGGCCTTTTAAAACAACTCTTTTTACCAACCTGATTGGTGTGAAATATCTATTCATGTTTTACTTTTCATTTCCCAGGTTACTAGTAAAGTTAATCATTTTTTCAAGTATTAATTGGTGATATGATTTTCTTCCTTGAATTTCTGAATTTCTTCACCCATTTTTCCTTTGGGTTGTATGTCTTTTTTCTACTAGTTTATAGATTATCTTCATACATTTGAGATACCAATTCTGATTCTGATTTTGAGTGTTCTAGTATTGGGGTATGATATTTGGAAGCAGGCATTGGAAAATTACAGCTGACAGACAAAATTTAGCCTCATACCTGTTTTTGTAAATAAAGTTTTATTGGAACACATCCATGCTTACTAATTTGCATATTGTGTGTGGTTGTGTATGCTCCAATGACAGCTGAGTTGTTGTAAAACTTAAAATAGTTACAATTTATCCTTCAAAAAAATGTTCTGGAAGCTGTGTAGGGTTGGTGCTCGCCTGTAATCCCAGCACGTTGGAGGCAGAGGCAGGAAGATGGCAAGTTCCAGGCCAGCCTGGACTTTGCCAGACCCTACCTCAACCTCAAGAGATCTTGTCTCCAGGTGGGGGAGGAGCCTGGTGCCATGGCCACACCTGTGATCCCAGCATCAGGAGGCAGAGGTGGGAGGATCACGAATTCTAAGCTGGCCTGGCCTACATAGCAAGACCCTGTCTCAAAAACAAACAAAAAGGTTCTGGAAGATTTGAGCTTCATAAATTTGTTCCTCCCTTTGAGCAAGTCGCCCACCCTCTCTGTAATTGGCAGCACACTCTAGTTTCAGCATTCAACTCAGTGCCTGGATCACAACCACTGCTCAATGAATTCTTGAATAACTAAGGCTGGAAAGGTAAAATCTTAACAGCAAGGACTCTGAGCATGTCTGCAGGCTCTCTGAGGGCAGGGACCACCTCTGTGCTGCTCCTGCTGCCTCCCTGGGTCTGGCTCAGTGCCCTCTTGTATGGCAGATCTCAGGGGTCTGTTGTGTTGAATTGAAGGGGTATACATTTGTGGCATTGCATTTATTAAACATCAGCCACCATTTGCTCAGGCCACACCTTGCCAAGAAACCAGGAGTCCTGGTTGGCCTTGAGAAGTTTTAGGGGAGAGGAAATACCTCTCTTGCCTTCAGACAGATGTCCCTGTGCTTGAAGTTCGTCCGTATTGGACTGGTGCAGCTCTGGGACAGCAGCACTGGGGACAGATTGGTCCATCAGCCGAGCCATCATCTCTCGGCCAGAAGTGGGCCAGGCTAGAGGAGGTTTCCATGTGACCCTGTTAGCACACATCACCCTTGGACTTGACCAACCCACATTCTCAAGCCCCATTGGATGGCCACCAAAGGCTTTATTGCTTCAATTTGTTTCAATCCATAAATTATTTATTTATGAAGATTTAAACCAAGATTTCTACCAGGACTGAGTCTAGTGGATCTATGCTGGGAATGAGGAGTTTACTGTTCCTTTATGCCCTTCTACCTCTTGTTCATCAAGAGCAATGTCCAGTTCTACCTCCTCCAGGAAGGCTTCCTTAAACTCATTTGTGAAATATCTTACCAAACTCATGATGAGGTGGCAAAGGACTTCTGAATAGCAATCATAAAGTCCTGAGCCATTTTCCAAACCTAATAACAATCTAACACTCAATCGGATAAAGAACAAGGATAGGGAACAACACCACAGAAGATGAAAATCTAATCTCAGCTGTTTATTATTATTACTACTAACTCAACACTCAGGAGAAGAATGTGGCAATCCACTCCCAGAAACAATCAGCCATTGAAGACCTATGAGGGTCACTGTGAGTCGGACATGACTCAACAACATGTAACAACAACAACTTATCATTCAAAGTAGAGTCAAAATTAATGACAGGAATGGATTAAAGCCCCTGGGACCTCCTTTTGCTGATGCAACATGACTCAAAATCAGAAGAAACACAGTGGCTGCAACAATGGGCTTCAACATAAAAAGATCATGTGCATAGCACAGTGTTGGGTAGTGTTTCGTTCTGTTGTACTTAGGGTTGCTATGAGTCAGATCCAACTCGAAGACATCTAACAATAACAATGCTCAAAGGCTTTATCTGAGAACGGGAAGAATTTCTGCCTCTACTCAAGGATAGAGTTTTCCACACTGAACAGCCTTACTCAAATTTCTGTAGGCTCTGTCTTCCTATAACCTCATTGCCCTCTTTATAATGCCCCTGTGCAGCATGCTAGGCTCACTCACAATTTCTTATGAAATCCAAAATGGATTTCTTGCCCCAGAGCTACTTTAAAGCTTCCCATAGCCAAAGACTGCACCTGTTACTTCTCTTAAATAGTAACAACACAGAGGAGCCTCCTGGTGGGCTGGAAATATTCTACACTGATGTGAGGCAGTGGTCATAGCAGGTGTACAAATGTGCAAGCATCAGTCCAGCTGCATCCCTAAGACTGATGCACGCATCACTCTGTACCAGGTGCTGGGCGAGGGGCTTCCTGTACATTATGTACATCTGCGTTACAGCTGAACGAGGCTGGTGTCCTTATGCCTACTGAACAGATGGGCAAGCTGAGGTTCAAGGAGATGAGGCAGTTAGCTGGTCAATTGTGTAGTCACAGCTCAGACTTAGGCAGATCTGACTGGGAGTTATATGTCCCTTTCAACTGAGCTTCCCAGGGCCTCAGGGGACAAAGAAACACATGCCCACACACACACGAATGCGTATGAGCATGCACACATGTACATGTATATATGCACAAATGTAGACACACACACTTATTCAACACGCGTTTTCAAACCGAAATCCCAGAGCACTTCTCATAGGAGCTGGCCAACAGACTTATCCCTGCTGAAGAATTTAAACACAAGAGCAAACTCAGAAAGGCTTGCCTGGTGTCCTTCTAGAAAAGCACTTGCATGCACGGAATCATCCAGGCATCTAAGTTAAAATGCAGATTCTGACTCAGGACGTCTGGGGTCCAAATCTCTCACCAGCTCCAGGTATTGCTGCTGCCCTGCGACCTCCACTCTGCATAACCATCGGCAGGGCGTAGGGTGATGTGCATGGGATTGATCAAGGCATTAGTAAAACACAAGAAATTGCTTAGAAGAGGACAGTGGTTCCTGGAAAATGTAAAGTAATGACCTTTTCCCAAGTCAGATGGAAAACTTAATTTTCTTCAAAGTGATGCATTTGAAACCCATTTCTAAAGGACACCATCTGACACCTGCAGGTCCAGGAGCCTACCTGCTCCCAGCCAGACTCCCCCACAGCCCAGCACATGCTGGCCCTCAGAGACACCGGGGAGTGGTCCCTTCCTGCAGGAGGGGGCCTGGTGCACATTTGCACTTCCCTCTGACGGCTTTTACGCCTGCTGCCCTGGGTGTGACGATGCAGTCACAGTCAATCCCCGTGAGCACAAACAACCTGCTGAGCAGAAACCCCTCTACTCCTTGCTCCTGCCTTCTCCTTTTCCTCCCCTCCCTGCCCCAGGACCTTAACCAAAGCCAATCTGTGTGCTGGCAGAGTACCAGCAAGGGTATGCAGGCTGTCAACATGTAAAGTCCCAGTCCTAATTCAGAACGCACATGGGGTTTGGCTCCAGATTTGCTGCAGTGACTGTCTTATTTATTGTGGACAGATCAAAGCAGCAGTCAGTGGAGAAACATCTAAGGTAGCCTGACATTCCTCACGGGCCGTAACAAAGGCAGCCTCCCATCCAGCCGGCTCTTGTCCGCTGATTAACAAATTTGCCCCCAGAAATCACACAGCGGCTCGGCAAAGAGGAGGGTCAAGATATGGAAATACACGCAGTAACGGGCACCTGCGCCCACACGCACACACCTGTAAAGGTGTCTTCGTTCCTTCTGCTAGCGCGTGTTACCATATGATCTGAAGCACGGCCCGAGAGCTCATAGAATGTTCTTTGATCCGGGTGGCAATTTCATGCAATCTACACAGGGAAAGAACTTCTGTGGCCTATTTCTCGCTGCATATGCATTTTTTCATGTCCTGGGCAGGCCGTGAGGGAATGACAGCTCCTAGACCCAGGGCAGAGAAGGAATGTAGGAGAAATGCAGGAGGCGGGGCCGTGGCCATCAGCGTGGGTTTGATTCGGGGCTGCCAAGAATCGCTCCCCCTGATAGCTGTCTCTTCTGTGCCATGCTGACACACAGGGTCTGCACTGGTTGCCAGTGGCTTTGTGGACTGCGCTGTTGTAAGCCCTCCACAAAGATCCAGTTATTCGGCTGTTGTTATGGGAACAGTACAATTATGGCCAAATGGAAGTGGTGATGGGGGACAGAAAGGGAAGTGAATTTGGGGGTGGGCAAAATTGCTATTTCCATCCAAATGTATTTTGGCTGATCACCTGGACTTAACGTGAACAGCAATCAGGACAAACAGACAATAGAAATCCTGCTTGGCTCCAGGAATTCAGACCTGAGGTTATGCTTTAAAAAAAAAAAAAAAAATTGAAAGAGAAAAGAAAATGCCTTTAAGAGAAATATTACATCCTCTTATTTTCTTTGTGATTTTACAAAAATATTACAATCATGCATGAAAGCAGGAAGTTCAATGATACTGAAAGTCTCTGTGCGCCTCTTTTGTTACCTACGTTAATACATGCCTAAAATATGTAATTTTGCAATTTAAGGTTTTTTATTTGAAAATCTAAAGTATAGGTAAATAGTCTTCCAAAAGGAGTGTTATCATTATCCAGACGCGATACAGTAATCAAGCAAATGCCTGACTACAGCTAATGGAGACACTAATTAAAATACAAAGGCAACCCATGCCTCCTGAGCCTGAGCTTCTCTTTCAAAGCCACAGGTATGAAGAGGTCACTTCCCACAAAAATGGTACCATGAGTGCACACAATAGTGTCCTCCTTTCACCTCCCAAATCATAGAAATAAAGAATAAAGTATAAAAATATATTTTAGGACTTAACTGCCCTTGATAAAACCTGCTAGGTAAAAGAGGGGATAGAATTGCCTCTATGCATTCCGGGACAGAGTCTGGTCTGGAAAGGACTTTTTCCTCCAGGAATCGAGACCAAATCATTGCAGTGGTGGCCAGGGCATTCACCTGAGGTGGCGGGAGTGAGCAGAGGCATGGAGCTCAGCTGGTGCCAAATCAGACCCTATCGAGGTCTCTGTGGGACACAAATCCTGAGTCACCAATATAAAGGTCAGTCACTCAGGGACCTGGTGGGCTGGACGGAGGCAGTTGTAACACAATTGGTCAACAAGGGTGACCCAGGAACAGACACACCCATGGGCATGCGTGTTCAGCCCTTCTTTCAAGATGAGCTTTCAAACCAAAATCCCAGAGCACAGCTCACAGAAGATGGTCCACAGATTCATCTCACCCAAGGAAATACAAATATCGGAGCAATCTGAAAAGGACTTTAAAAAATATAATCCTCAGAGGTAAAGAAGGGAACAACATCCACAGAACAGTATTGAGGTGAGGAACAAAAAGTAGGCAGAGAAGAATGAAGAGAAAAGAAAAGACTTTTCAAAGCCAAAAGTCTTGGAAATGAAGCCAGGTATGGTAGCGCACACCTGTAATCCCAGTGGCTAAGGAGGCAGAAGCAGGAGGATCGTGAGTTTGAGGCCAGAGGCAGCCTACATAACTTAGGGAAACCCCGACTCAAAAAAATGATGTAGGGGTACAGCCCAGTGGTAGAGCACTTGCAAAGAGTGGGTACAAGGCCCTGAATTCAAGACTTAAATATCACATACACACAAAAAAATAATCTTGGGAATAAGAACTTACACTTATGGAAAGATGATTGCCTGGAGCAACCAGAAGTTAGGAGGGTGACCTTGCACAATTCTCCCTCGGAGTCTCCAGAAAGAACTAACACTCCCAATACACTTGATCTCAGAATCTGGCCTCCGAACTGTGAGAGAGAATGCTTTACTGTTGTTTTGAGTCACCCACCCTCTGGTAGTTTGTTATAGCGGCCCTAACAAACTAAGACACAGATGTGGAACTATCTGATGCAGGACCTGGAAATACAGCCTAGTGGTAGGGCACCTGTCCAACACTGCATAAGGCCCGGGTTCAATCTCTAACACTAAAAATAAAAAGGAAGGAAGGAAAGAAGGAAGGAGGGAAGGATGGAAGGAAAGAAAGAAAGGGAAGGGAAGGAAAGGAAGGAAGGGAAGGAAGGGAAGAAAGGAAGGAAAGAGGAAAATGAAGGAAGGAGGAAAATGAATGGAGGAAGGAAGAATTAGCTGACATACATTTTGAAAAATCTTGTATAATATGCTTTAGTGAGAATTATAACAAACTTGAAAGAAAACATAATCTCAACACAGGAATAGAAGAAATAAAAAAAGTAATAAAACAAAAATTTTAGAATTGAAAAATATAACAAGTAAAACTTCAATGGATAAGCAGAGTGGAAAGGACAGAAGAAAGATCAGTGAACTTGAAGATAGAACAATAGAAATTACCCGATCTGAACAACAGGGGAAAGACACTGAAAAAATAAATATAAAGAACAAGGCTTAAGGAATCCGTGGCACTCTAACAGAACATTTATGTCATCTGAGTCCAGAAGAGGAGAAAATGGGTGGAGCTGAAGAAATATTCCAAGGAGGAATGGCTGGACAGTTTCCAAACAAAAGAAATAAATTTATAGATTCAAAAGGCTGAGTAAACTCCAAACAATGTAAAATAAATCCATGTCATAGTCAAATTTATGAAATTCTTTTGGTTTTAAAGGAAATAGAAAAAGAAAAAGTACTGTTGGAAGCAGTGAGAGAGAAATGAGGCCGTATGCACAGGAAGAGAAAGAGGAAGAATTCACATGACAGCATCAGGAACCATGAAGGCAGAAGAAAGTGGCACAACAGTTTTCAAGCACTGAAGTAAAAGACTCATCAATTCAGAATTTTATATCCAGGGAAAATATCTTTCAGGAATGAAGGGAAATCAAGATTTTTTTTTAAAGAAACTTTTTTCTAAACAGACAAGGTCTTGCTATGTTGTCCAGGGTGGTCCTGAAGTCCTGGGCTCTAGTTATCCTTCCACCTCAGCCTCCAGAGTAGCTTGAACTACAGGTGTGTGTCACACACTCCACTCTAAGGATATTTTTGAATGAGGAGAAGCTAAGAGAATATGTCACCTGCAGACCTACGCTAAAAGAAGTTCTCTGAACAGAAAGGAAATGACAAAAGAAGATATTTTAAAATATTGAGCACGAAGAAAGAACACAATAGACATTTCTTCACCTGAACTTTCTAAATTATGTTGTTGTTGTCCGACTCATGGCAACCCTACGTACAACAGAACAAAACATTCTCTGATACTATGCCATGCCCGGCACTATTGTCAGTGCTTCTCTGCTATTCTTAGGGTTTTCAATGGCTGATTGTCTCAGGAGTGGGCTGCCAGGTCCTTCTCCCAAGCCTGCAGGACCTGGTATTCCCAGGCGGTCTCCCATCCAAGGACTAACTAGGCTGCCCCTGATTAGCTTCTAAGATCAGGCAGGATTGGAGGCTAGGATGCTATGGCTGCAGACTTTCTAAAGCATAGTTAAAGCAAAATATCTAACTATTTGATGTGATTCTCAATGCCTGTAGCGATGATTATATCATAACTGGGGAGGACAAAGGGAAAAATAAGTTTTCTACATTTTCCTTGCTCTGCTGAAATGTCAAGACCAGTCGACTGTGAAATGTTAGGTACATATAACGGAAAGACCTTGAGGAGCAAATAATAAAACTCATAATGATACATTTTAAAACACTATAAATAAATCAAAACGGAATTAGAAAATAAAGAATCGAGTCATCACAAGAAAGCGGTAAGAAGGAAACAGGAGTTAAAATCGGGAAACTGACTTGTTTCGGTTCCAACATGCAAGGTACTTGGAAGTGTTCTCTCCTACCCTCACAACGAGAAAAAAAAAAAAAAAAGCTGACCAAACAGAAAATCAACAACTCTTCTTAGGTCCGTGACCGAAGCGAAATCACAGGACAAAACATTGCTTCAAACATAAAGAATTACGGCTTCCTCACCAGAGAGGCCAGTAACAGGTAGAAACACGGAAAAAACATCATTGACCCACTGGTGAGCCTGAGCATGGACCAGATGGAGAGCTCAACTCCTGCGTCCAGTCTTCGGGGATCCCACACATTTGCCAATTTGACCTCCAGGAAACTCACCATGTTCTCCCCGTGAAGGCTGGGAAAAGTCCCCCCACGTGTCACGTGGGGAGAAGCAAAAAGTCATCATTTTGAAACACGCCACACATTCTGTTTATAGTAACACAGTCCTGCCTTCAGGGGAAGCTTCCAAAACCTTCTCCGGTTGATGGCAAGGGACCCTCCGTAACTGGATCTCACTCCGCCACCCCTTTCACACCAGCAAAACACCGCTCAGGAACTCTTGCGAAAGTCATGGAGCAGGGACTCAGGCCTGCTTTTCGAGCACCCTGAGATGCGAGCAGAAGATGACAGGCTGTCTCCTCTCCTCAGTAGCTCACCGCTACATCAGCAGGGCTCTGGTATAACAACAGCGCCTTACAGCTGAGAGCCACGCAACACAGACTCTTCAAAAGGAAGTTTCCCGGGAAACCCAAAGACAATGGAAGAGAAAAAACAACAAAGACAAAAGAGGAAATCGAAGACTCCGACTCCTGCAGCTCCGGCAAACATTAAACACAGCCTGTCTCCCAGCCAGATAAACAGAAAAACTCACATTAAAAACTTGTTTGCCTCAGTTCCTATTAGCTGATACATCATGTCTGACTTTCAACCAAAAATTATAGGCATGTTAAAGGCAAGAAAAACAGGGTCTGAATATTTGAGTGAAACATCAGAATCAGCGCCAGGTTAGGTACAGATATGGAGATCATCAGGCTGGGAATATAAAATATGATTGATATGCAAAGCAAACGGATGGGGAAAAGGAGACAACACTCTTGAACAGAAGGACCACGTAAGCAGAGAGATCGGGAATACTAAAAAAGAATCACAAGGAAATACTAGAATCAAAAACACCGTGGCAAAAATGAAGAATGCTTTTGATGGATTCATCAGTAGACTTGGGAAGCGGCTAGGGAAAGAATGAGTGAGCTTGAAACCTGACAATGGAAACTTCCTAAACTGAAATACCAGGAGGAAAAAAGTGAAAAAAAAAAAAAAGAATGGTTGGACAATCACAAAGAGTGTGATATATGTGTAATGAAAACACGTGAAGGAGAAGCAAGGCAGAAAGAAACAGAAGAAATGTTTGAAATATCAATGCATGAAAATTTCCAAAATTAATGATTGACAAGAAGTCATATTTCCAGGAGCCTCAGAGAGAATATCAAAGGTAATAAATCACAAAATCAATGCCTAGGCAAATCATATTCAAACTGTAGAAAATTAAAGACAAAATCTTACAAGAAACCAGAAGAAAAGACTTCACCTTTAGAGGAACAAGGATAAGAATTACATCAGACTTCTCTTCAGAAACTATTTGAGCAAGAATAGAATGGGGTGAAATACTTAAAGTATTGAAAGAAAAAACTCACCAACCTAAAATTCTACATACAGTAATGTATCCTTTCAAAGTGAAGAAGAAACATTACCTCGGTGAAAAGCTGATGGAATTTGTCACCAGTAGAATTCCCTGTAAGAAATGTGAACAGTTCTTCAGAGAGAAGGAAGTAATGTAGGACAGAAACTCAGATCTACATAGAGAAAAATAATAAAGATAAAATTTGAAAAATTATCCTTAATTGATGTAATGGATAACTATCTGTTCAAAATAATAATAGCACTATATTGGATGCTGATAGTTTATGGATAAGCAGAATACATAACAGCAATGTTATAAAGGATCTGAGAAAGAAATTGGAAACTACCCTATTCATAGTGGTATTTGAAGTGGAAGGAAGGAAGGAATGAGAAAGAAAGAAATTTTAAAAAGAAGTCTTTTTTCCAGTGATTTCAGCAGTCACATTTATCACACACTAAATTTTCACATGTCCTTGTATCTATTTCTAGATTTTCTATTTTTCTCCATCAGTCTGTCTATTTATTGAACTACTGCCACACTTATTATAGAAGTGGCACAGTAGGTCTTAATATCTAGAAAATTGTTAGCCTTTATTGCCCTTTTATGGCTATACTATTTTGGTATGTTTACCATTCCATCTGAATATTCAAATCAAGTTGTCTAACTCCAGAAAAAAAGTTGATATTTGTGTGGATCCTATATATTCACGTCTTTATGAGGCAACACCATATTGCTGAACAAGAGATGGCTTTCTGTCTGCTCAAGTTTATTTTTGTGGAAGGATTGAATTCTTATTTATAAATTCCACATCTTGTGCCAAGTAGGATAAATACAAATAAATTCAGACATAGATGATGTTAGTGAAACTGCAGCATATTAAACAGGGGAAAAGGTTCAGCGCTGCAAAGGAAAAGACACTGATTATTCATAAAGCAAAGGCAACTAGGCAGACACCTCATCAGCAATACTAGATGCCAGGAATCATAAAGCTGTTGAGAAAAAACAACCGTCAATCTAGAATTCTATACCCAGATAAATTGCACATGGGTGTGAGGGCCAGGGAAAGATATTTTCACACATAAAAGGATGAGAAGAGTTTATGTTCACTGACGACCTCACCCTCCCACAACAGAGCCACTAAACGGTATACTTCAGCACAAAGGAAAATGCACTCTGAAGAATTAAAATATAGGCAACAAGAGAAGGCAAATAAATATGTTCACAAAACTACTTACTGAATTTTAAACCATTACAATGATAACTTTGAACTTCTATATAGGAATAATATAGAAAGATGAGAGTGTAGGAGTAGAATTTTGCCTTTTTCTTTTCTTTTTTGAGGGAACAACAGAGACAATGGGTAACTCTGAGCTTTTCAGAAAAATATAAAGCATAGAAATTTAAAAATTTTACAAGTAACAATGGAAGAACAGAAACATAAACTATTATTTCCAAAACAGTAGAAGAAAGAAGAGATAATAAAGAAATCCTTTACCAATCTGTAGAAGGGAAAAAAAGGGGGAAAACATCAAATACAAAAACATAAAACAAGATGATAAAATTAAATCAGACTACAACAGGATCATAATAAATCTGATTGGGTTAAATTCATCTTTTAAATATCAAATAAGATTTAAAATATAGCTACATATTGCTTACAAAAACCAGATGGCTTAGAAAAGTTAAGATTATAAGTTTGCTTTTTAAATTAACTCTTTGTACATTGTAATTTTTTGTTTTTCTTAATCCCCAGTGTAAAACTTTATTTATTTACTTATTTATTATTTAGACAAGGTTTCGTTATGAGCCCAGGATGGCCTTAAACATGAGATCCTTCTGCCTCAGCCCCCCAAGTGCTGGAATAACAGGCATGCACCTCCATGCTCAGCATTTTTTTTTTTTTAAATATGTTCAATAGGCCCATTTGTCTTTGCAGTTGACTGGTCTGATTCAGTCATCCAGTATAGCTACTGTTCCTCTGTCTTTATGGCATTTCTCATTTTGACCAGCCCTGAATGGTTTTAGAAGACTAAGGAAGGATCCCTCAGGTACTCCACTGAAGACCTCCATCTTCTTAATAGCCCTTGTTTGGAAAAAACTTGCAAATTCCCCAGGCCATTCTCTCATTCATCCTATTTTCCTTTCTTGCCCAGAAATTTTAACATAGTAGTGTTTTGGTCTCTATGTACAGAGAGAACTCTGCACAACCCTTTCTCAAGTTGGAGAACAGACACATCAACTGAGGTACAAGCAGCTGCATTCCTGCAGCTTAATTAGCACATCGTGCATCTCCTGTATTTAGGAAATCCTTGATGTCAATTCCTCTGTTTTCATTTCTTCCATTTGCAGTAATTGAGAAATAAAGGTACCAAGTCAAGGAACTGTATCGGAACAAAAGCCATAGCCACACCAGTCATCTGCTGTATGTTAAATGTAGCCTTCTTTCGAAGTTCATGGATCAGCCCAGGCAAGGCTCCCTAATCGTGTACCTGCCTCTTTCTGTGGACACTACAATAATTGATTACGTGAAAATGACTTCCACTGGCAGTTAATTTATTTTGGCTGACAGTCACATACATACACAGATATGTCTTATGCTGCAGTCAAGCAGAGCTTTATTTAGAACATGTTATTTATATCTTGGGTGATTTCACTCCTAAGAAATTGTAGAAGAAAATGAGGAGATGGTGCTGGAGCGCAAGAAAGGAATATTTCTTATTATTTTTTACACAAAAGGGAAAAGAGGCCAACACTGTGAGTAAGAACTTGGCTTTCTCCCCAGGATATAGTAGAACTCAGATGCATTGAAGAGAGACATCCAGGGTGTGTTGTGGGGAGGCAATGGGCGCCAGGCATGGTCAAGGTTGGCAGAATTGGCTGGCTTCCCTGGGTGCCTGTCAGGTCTTCATGTGCAATTCCATCTGAGAGATTGGGAGTAGACCCAAGGTCACTCCATGCAGACAAGACAGCGTGAAAGGAAGGCCTCAGAATGAACCCATCACCTGTGCCCAGTATGACCCCAACCTCCCTGGACACGGAGTGGAAGCTGTCTATGCAAATAATGGCCAAACTTTATGGTGGATTTTGTTACGTGTCGCATGCTTTCTAAACGGTATTTCACTTCATCCTCATGCTAACTCTGTGAAGTAGGTACTATTATTGTTGTTTTTGGGTGTTGTTGAGTGAGTGTCCAACTCATAGCAACCCTACATACTAGAGGCGAAACATTGTCAGTGCTTCTCTGATATTCATAGGGTTTTCAATGGCAGATTGTTGTTTTGTTTTTTTTTTGGGGGGGGGAGGGGGGCACGGGAGTGGGTTGCTGGGTACTTCTCCCAAGCCTACAGCACCTGGTATGCCCAGGCGATCTCCCAGCCAAGGACTAACCAGGTCTGACCCTGCTTTGCTTCCAAGATCTGATGGGATCTGATGCCACAGTGGTACGGCTGCAGGCCAGGTACTATTAGCATCTCCATTTTATAGATAGTGAACATGAGGCTCAGAAAGGTTCAGGAGCGTGCTTCAAGCTGCACAGCTGGTCAATGCTGGAGCTCAGTTCTGAGTCAGGACTGGGGCTGACTCGCCCCCTCAATCCTCTTCACTGCTTGCCCTACACCGTCTCTGTAATCCTATGGAGATAAGAGAACTAGCAACATTCCTGGCAGATCCTGTCCATTCCCGACCATCTCCGTAGGCACACATGCTGGACTCATTTCATTCCAAGCTGGAGACAGTGGCACCTCTGAGCTAAGAGGTGGCAGGGCTCAGGTGAGCCCTCTGCTCACCAGCACACACACAGAGGCAAAGTCAAGGTGCCAGAGGAAATTGCTTTTGATAATCATCTCGAGAGCCCCTCCTCATTAGCAGGCATTGTTAGAGACAGCTGAAGGCCTGGCTCATACGCAGGCCTGATGGGGTGTCAGTCATGATGGGGAGCAGCAGACTCAGCTTAGGTCCCCCCACCTGCAGCCAGCAGTCCTTAATGATAATACCCACCATTTTCGTGAATACTCTCCCACTTATTAGCTGCTACTCTGGGCCAGAATGTGGCTCCAGTCCTGGCAATTCCACTGCCACCAGCTGCTAGCCTTGCAATGGGGGGATAGCTCATTTTACCTCCCTGAACCCCAGTTTCCTTATGTGTACAATTATG
Source organism: Pedetes capensis (assembly GCA_007922755.1). NCBI lineage: Eukaryota > Metazoa > Chordata > Mammalia > Rodentia > Pedetidae > Pedetes > Pedetes capensis. The sequence continues at coordinate 84,418 of VMDO01002523.1, forward strand.
CCCATTTAAAATAACACGTATTTAATCATTGCTTACTATGCATGATTTGTTTATATACATGATTTCATTCCTTCTCACAAATGTCCCTCTATTTGTTGTTGTTAGGTATCATCATGTCCAACTCATAGCAACCCAATGGACAACAGAACGAAACACTCCCCGACACTGTGCCATGCTCAGCACTATGTCAGTGCTTCTCTGCTGCACCATTAGGATGCCACTGTTGATGAGTAACCAGTCCCCCCATTGACAGCTGCAATCCACCAAAGCTCATACAGGCACACAGGATGGAGTAGGGGTTTAACCCAACTCTGGACCACTCCACCTTTAAACCATAATACACTTCTAGGGTAAGAATTAAAGATGATAAAACCAGGCGTGCTGGCTCCTGCCTGTGACCCCAGCATTCAGGAGGCAGAGGTGGAGGCAGAGGCAGGAGGACCTCGAGTTCCAAGCCACCCGGGGCCTCATGAGACCCTCTCAACCTCGAGAGATTTCATCTCCAAGTGGGGGAGGAGCCTGGTGCTGTGGCCACTCCTGTGATCCTAGCACTCAGGAGGCTGAGGCAGGAGGGTTTCAAGTTCTAGGCCAGCCTGGGCTACATAGCTAGTTTGAGGCCAGCCTAGGCTACATAGCAACATGCTGTTTCAGGAGGGGGAAAAAAAAACGCAAAAAGAAAATTAGAGATGTTGTCTGTCGGGGGCTTGTCCCAGCATCCAACACACAGTTGGCCTCAGTGACCAGCACATGTCCATTGCTGTTGAGATTATTGTCCTTATACTTGGCCCAGTTCCATCTTTGGGATGAGCCCCCAAATTGCATTTCCACTAATACCAGTATCGAGAGAGGTGACTTGTTTGCAGATGAAGAATAACCAGCTTGACATTAATCTTATTGTAGAAAACAACTACTTGTAAAAAACACCTAAAACCCAAAACCTGCTCAGCCAGCCTGCCTGGTTTTCTTACACAATAGCTATCCTAATGAAATCTCAGGTTCATTTACTCGGAGGACCTCTTAAAAGGAAAGGCACCTCTGTGGAGCCTAGAAATGCTGAGGTGAGCCGGCATTGACCTGGCCTTTCCTGCAGCAGCCATTTTGGGAGGAACAATGTCGAATTTTACCTGAGCCCCGCAACTGTGGGGAAAAAGCAAGGTTAAGACCCCCTCAACTTTGTGTCCTGGAAAGAGATCCTTGCAAGGAACCTCCCCCTGCCTTTTCTTCATAGGACCTGGCTAAGACTTAGGGATGTCCCTTTGCCACCTAGGACAAGGCCAGAGGGATTTTCCAATTCCCATCCTTCACCTCACAAACAATGAGAGGAACTGCTTGTCTTCCCTGATGTATCATTAATCCAACTCTGGGTAAGCTTGTCCTTCTCCTGGCTCACTGCAGGGGTAAGCCAGCACGCATCTTCTCCTCTCTGTTCATGTCAATCCACCTTCCCCACACGGGCTGTCGCCAGCCTTGCTTATTTCTCCCTATAAAAGCAAAGTCTTTTTGCCTCATGTTGAGGCATCTGGAGAGTTTCTCTTCAGAGAAACCTTCCCATTGCAAAGTTGCCTCCTTCGCAATAGCCACCCTTTCCCTACCTTGCAAGAATCTTTCTGAATAAAGTCCTTCCTGGCAAAATCTGTATTTATTCTTGTTTCGGGGAAAGGAAAACCTCTCTCGTGGGATCTCCCAAGAGTTGTGGTTCTTGATTTTGTCCTCTATTCCTGGTATCTTTCTTAACTTACAAGGAACAGAGCCCCTGATCCCCAATCTGGTTCAAGAAAAGGAACTCCGTGGAGAAGCCATGTTAAAGAAGGGGCTATGGTTTGAGTATGAAATGTCTGTCATAGGCTAATATGTTGAACGCTTGGTCCTCAGCTGGTGGCACTGTTTAGGGAGGTTGTGGAAATTTTACAAAGTGCAGCCTAGCTGGAGGAAGTAGGTCACTGGGGGGCGTGTCCATGGGGTATCCAGTTCCTGGCCCCTTCCTGTCTTCCTCTCTGCCATGAAGTGGACAACTCTTCTCCACCACATAGTCCCACTGACCTAATGTTCCAGCTAAGTGCCTGGGGCAAAGTTACCACAGACCGAATCATCTCAAACTGTGAGCCAAAATAAATCATTCCTGCCTTAAGTTATCATTGTCAGATATTTGGCCATAGTAATGAGAAAAGTTAACTACCACAATGAGTCCTCCAGAGAGATGAACAACAATGGCTTCATTCTATCTGAGCATCTCCACTTTCCTACACGGCACCTCGGCCCTCTTTTCTCCCTCCCCTAAACTCTGCCTCTTCCTGGTTTATGCTGCTCCAGAACTTCATCTTGAACATGGCACTCAGACAGCCCCTCCGTCACATGGCCTTTCAGCCATGGGGCTCATGGTCAGACAATAAATTCCTTCTGTGTTTCCCGGTGTGGGCAATCTGACTGGCTCCTTTCACTCTTTTTTGTTGCTGTTAGGTGCCACCGAGCCAGTATCTGACTCACAGTGACCCTACAGGCGAAACTCTATTGTCAGTGCTTCTCTGCTAGTCATAGGGTTTTCAATGACTGATTGTTTTTTGGGAGTGGATTGCCGGGTCCTTCTTCCAAGCCTACAGCACTTGGTGTTCGCAGGCAGTCTCTCAACCAAGTACTAACCAGGTCCAACCCTGCTTAGCTTCCAAGATCAGATGGGATTGAACACCACAGTGCTATGGCTGCAGACTTCCCTCTTTATGCCACCCCTTAACTGGCTGTTCAACCTCTGCATTGGCTGCCCCTTAGTCCAATCCTCCCCTCTAGTGTAATATGAGTCCAACACGATGGGGAACATGGCTGCTTAGACCATGAGCAGTCACGGCAGTCTTTCTCCAAAGTGGACAGGCAACAATGATTTCCACTATGTTCTGTAATGGTTTGGATAGGAAATGTCTTCCATTGGCTCAGGTGTTAAAGCTTAGGCCCTCAGCTAGGGGTGCGATTTGGGGAGGCTCTGGACACTTTAGGAGGTGGGGCCTATACTGGTCATTGGGAGCAGTCTCTGGGGTTGTCTTATCCTTGCCTCTTTCCTGTCCTCCATGAGGTAAAAAACCTCCTCTGCCACACACTCCCACTGCCATGCTGTTCTGCCCAAGGTCACTGGGCCAGACAATCATGGACTAAACCCTCTGAAACTGTGGACCTAAGTAAACTCTTCTTCCTTTGTTTTCTTGAGTATTTAGTCCCAGCTATACAAGAGTAACTAATACACTCCTTCAAGCAGGGCTCAAGAAAGCTGGTCAGTCTCGAATCAACTGGAAATACACTATTCGGAAGCCAGTGTGAATCCAGCCCCAACTGTGTACTTTGTTCATCTCCTGCTTTCTGAAGCATCATCTCTACCTGTGGTTACATGTCGCATTGAGAATAACTGAGTGCCTGGTTGACACAGTCCCCAAGTCAGGATCTTGTAGTTTCAACATGACCTCAAATAAGAGGCAGTTTTCTGTCTATTGCCTTGCTTGTTGTTGTTGTTGTTGTTGTTGTTTGGTGCCATCAAGTCAGATCCAACTCATAGCAACTCAATGCACAACAGAACAAAACATTCTCTGACACTGTGTCCTGCCAGGCACTATTGTTAGTGCTTCTCTGCTGTTTGTAGGGTTTCAATGGTGGATTGTTCCAGGAGTGGATTGCCAGATCCTTCTCCTGATGCCTTGCTTGGTCTGACGTAATTATTTGTTTTATTATGATTATTTCTTAAATCTGTATTTTTTGTTGGTGGTACAGCAGACAGGACTCCTTTTCTCCTGTGCTTGTTCCAACAGAGGCTGCCTGTGAGTGCATCTGAGGAGGTCGCGTTCATTCCTATGGCACAGCTGGTCTGTTCAATAATACAAGGGAGGCCGCTACAGTAAAATAATGAGGAGCCCACAGGGATGAGGTGGTCCTGCAAGGACCAGATCAGGGATTCTCAATTAGGGGTCCACGAACAATGTGAAATGGCACGTTCAGGATTGACTGCTGATAAGAATGTTCCAGCTAATTAAAATGTCACAGTTTCCTGGTTGGGCAAGATTTATCTTCGGTCTGGGAGGTAACACTTGTCTGCTGGTCAGTTCCTGCTGATAAGAAGTTCTGCTTGACAGTTACTGAGGTCTTTGATAAATAAAATATGGAGAAGCGGATGAATTATTACTTAATAAATGCAGTGTTGTTTGGGTGGTTTCCAGAAAGCAGAGGTTGTAAACGCGCGCCCCGTGGGCCAGAGCCGATGCGTGGCCATCTACCTACTCTGTACAGGGCTTCTGACTATGTTTTATTAATCCAAGCCAACAAAACCAAGGGAGCTATTTTGCACACATGCACATATATACTGCACCCCAAGTTCAGACTCATGGCCTCCCTCAAAAACTGGCCACATCGGTTGCACTTCCAGAGGCTGAAGTCAGTGGTACGTGAGCATCAGCTGCAGGTTCTTGACAGGATATCTGGGGACCCAGCCAGGCTTCTCATAGGTCACAGTGACAGTGGCCATGTACCATGCACTTGCACCGTGTTCCCGTGCCTCTGTCAAAACTAGAAAGAAGCTGAGAGAGAGGGTACATACCTATAATCCCAGGAGGCTGAGGCAGGGGAATCCCAAGTTTGAGACTAGCCTGGGCAAGAGCCCATCACAAAACAAAACACAAAAAATAACATCAACAACAACAACACAATCTGACTTGGAGGAAGAGAAATCCACACAAGGGCCACCTGAGTTTTCTTTGCTCCTGTTGTGCTCCACCCATTGACTTTACCTAGTGGTCCTTCCAGGTAAGGGGTCAGCAAAACAGTGCCCAGAGCCCCAGTCTGCCCTGACACTTGTGATTATAAATAAAGTTTTATTAGAACACACCTATACTCATTGTTTATGGATTCCCCATAGCTACTTTTGTGAATTAGCAGCAAAGCTGAGTAGCTCCACAGAGACTGCCTGTAACATCTATGATCTGGCCCTTTACAGGTAAAGTTCGCTGCCTCCTGCTCTAGGCAATTGCGCTTGTGACTTCCACAGAAGTGATCAACACTCACTTGCTATTTAACCTTGAACCAATGACCTAACTTCTCTGAGCTTGGCATGCCTCATCTCTAAAACGGGATAAGATTCTGCACCATAGGATTATTGAGAAGATGAAATATATGTCTGGCACCCAACAGCGGTATTCGACCTATGCTAGCATCTGATGCGATTTAAAACATTGGTTCCAGGAGGAGAAAAATAACAAAAGACACTTCAGATACAGATTTAATGTCTTTTTTGTTTTGCTTTGGTTTTGGTTTTGGTTTTGTCAGGTACTGCTAAATTGGGTCTGACTCACAGCAACCCTCACAGGTGTTTCAATGGCTGAATGTTTTTGGGATTAATTCAGGAGTGGACTTCCACGTCCTTCTCCCAATTTTGTGGTGCTGGGGATTGAACTGGGGTCCTCAGAGAGTGCAGAGCAGTGCTCTACCAACTGAGCTAAAGATTTGGTGTTAAGTAAGAATGATCACCAGGGATCTCAGGACCATCCCAGAATCTTTCCCCTTCCCCCACCCAAAAGAGAGGCTCCAAGTATCTCTCTGTCAAGTCAGAGACAGAGAGCGAGACAACCTGGAGTTCAACTTAGTTCCGGAAGGAAAGTACGATTAAGGCACCAGGCCTAGCCACAATGTTTCTCTGGGTGCTACACATCTGTGGTCTCAATCCCTTGTGTTTGTGCAAAACTCTAAAGAAACCGCTAAGAAGGCTGCGTGTGGTGGTTCCTGCCAAGCACTGGGGAGGCTGAGGCAGGAGGATCACACGTTGCAGGCCATGCTGGGCCTTGCAACACCCTGTGTCAACCTCACAAGATCTCATCTCCAGGCAGGAGAGGAGCCTAGTGTGGTAGTGCATGCCTGTGATCCCAGCACTCTGGAGGCTGAGACAGGAGGATCGTGAGTTCCAGGCCAGCAGGGGCTACATAGTGAGACCCTGTCTCAAAAAAAAAAAAAAAAAAGAAAGAGAGAGAGATAGAGAGAGAGAGAGAGAGAGAGAGAGGAAGGAAGGAATGGAGGGAGGGAGAAAGGGAGGAAAGGAGCAAGGAAGGAAGGAAGGAAGGAAATGAAACGAAATGAACAAGGGAGGGAGGGAGGGAGGGAGGAGGAAAGGAAGGAAGGAAGGAAGGCAGGCAGGCAGAAAGGAAGGAAGGAAGAAGGAAGAAAATGAAATGAAATGAACAGGGGAGGGAGGGAGGGAGGAATGGTGGGAGGGAAGGAGTGAAGGAAGGAAGAAAGGAAGGCAGGCAGGCAGGCATCACTGGAAAGGTGGCACCATGGTAGCCCTTACCCGGAGCCTAAGCTGGGTCCCGTAGGTGTTCTCTGCATGTGGTGATGGAGGGTGCGTTCTGACCATGGAGGAACCAACATGGCTGTGTAGAGAGTTCTACTGTCTGCTCCTTAATAAAACTACTCACCTATTGATGCTGTTGTTGTTGTTAGGTGCCGTCGAGTCGGTATCTGACTCATAGCGACCCTCATAGGGTTTTCAATGGCTGACTGTTTCAGGATTGCCTTGGGAGTGGGTTGCCACATCCTTCTCCCATTTTGCAGTGCTGGGAATCAAACTCAGGACCTCAGAGACTGCAGAGCAGTGCTCTACCAACTGAGCTAAATCCCAGCCACCTATTGATAGCTGAACCATAAACCTCCCATCAATCCCCGCCTCTGTCCTTAGGGCGCGTCTTCCAGCACTCAGACTCTGGCTACCACTGTCCAGCAGTGGGTGATGATTTCCCCATGGCGGTAGGCAGGGAGCATTCAACAAACCCACTTAAAGCCATCAGTCAGCATGAGGCAGAGAACTGAGACCGGAGAGGACTCTCCTTGTGAGGGGTGACATCTGAGCAGAGACCTCAATGACGCATGGAAGGAGGCTGTGAGAAGGTGGAAGAGACCAGCAGACTCAGTAAGAGATGCCAAGTCCAGAAGTCACATGGTGTCCCTGACCTTGCTGGGTGGGAAGGAGGTCCACGTGGCTGGCACCATGCCATTCTAACTGTGCTCCATGAGTAGCATTGACATTGGCGCCACCTTGGAGCTTGTTGAAATGCAGTGTCTTGGTCTCCACCACAGATCTGACGGGTCGGAACCCGCATTTCCACAAGGGCCCCAAGCGCTCATGGGTTTTTACGGCTTGAGAGGCTCTGGGCTGGAGCACAGTTGATCAAGGCAGTCATGAGCGAGGATGCAGAGGGAGACAGCGACCAAAGCACACAGGGCCACTACCACTGGAGAAAAATGAGTGAGCTGGTCCCGAGGGTCTTTGTAGCTTACTTCCACCTGTGTCAGCCACTCAGACAGCGTTTCTGAGCACACTCACCACGTGAGGTTCCAGTCTAACTGCGAGATGGTGGGGTGCTGGCACGTGTTTAAGAACTGCCTCCCTGAGAGTTACTTAATTCTTTTCAGTTATGCTGACACATAAGACAAAAGTAAAATAACCATGCTACAAGGCATGTGCTGGAACTCCACTCCTTTGCCAATGACATTCTTTACTGAATCTGCTAATGGTTGCCAAATGGTGGAAGACCATATCTTTAATTCTTCAGGCTATGTTACTGCGTCGCACTGGGAAAAGGTGTTGCCAAAGACGTGTTGAAAAGCAAAGATGTCACATTGAAGATGAAGGTGCACCTGACTCACACCTTGGTATTTTCAATCACATCATACGGTTGTGAAAGCTGGGCAGTGAATAAGCAGGACAAGAGAAGAACTGATGCTTTTGAATTATGGTGCTAGAGATGATTATTGAATATACCATGGACTGCCAAAAGAACCAACAGATCCATCGTAGAAGAAGTGCAACCAGAGTGCTCCTTGGAAGCAAGGATGGCTACACAATGTCTCACGTGTTTTGGACATGTTGTCAGGGGGGACCAATCCCTGGAGAAGGATCTCATATTTGGAAGAGTGGTAGGTATCAAAAAAAAGGAACACCCTTTGCTAGATGACTGACAGAGTGGCTGCAACAATAGGCTTAGGCATAAAAAAGATCATGTGCATGGCACAGTATTGGGGAGTGTTTCATTCTGTTGTACAGAGGGTCGTTATGAGTTGGACCCAACTCAATGGCACCTAACAACAACAACTTTAAAATTTGACAATGATATACTCTTAAGTTTACATTATAAATACTTTGTCACTTTAAAAAAACTAGACAACCAGCCACACAGTAAAGCAAGGTCTGCTTTGCAGTGTTTGCTGATTCCTGTAGCATAAAGATTCTCCTCATGGCCAGTGTCAAGCTACCAACACAGTGTCACTCCACACAGACTTGAGGAGAGTTGCCCGGTAGCACATCACTATAAAGTATTTCCACTGTACAGATATAATAGGTACAAATAACTTAAGAGTGGAGGTAGCAGAAAACAAATAATGATACGTTTTGAGCATTTGTTATTCTTGTTTTCGGTACAATTTATTTAATTGAAATCTTGTATAATCTATTTTTTAGTAATGGCTGTTTAACAACCGACTTACAAAATTTCTGCAATTTTCATAATTGGCTCTCATGATCTGGTAGGAGCTGGCTCCAGCTTGGCATTGTGGCAGAGACAGAGCAGGTGGGTGTGGGCACTCGCGAACAGGACTGAACTTACAGTGTGGTGGGGCGCGTTGACCCTTCCCTAAAGCCAGTTCCCTCGGACAAAGAAAGGGATGAGGTGGGAGGGAGAGGGAACTTGCTTTACGATCTGTCCTACCTCCCCACTCTGATCTAGGGTTGCTCCTACCACTGGGCCAGCCCCAAGGACTGGACCTCCAGGGCCCTGCTCCATGCACATTGAGTTCAGTGAGGACTCACCAGGACAAAGGGCGGGATGAGGAGCCAGGACACCGGCATGGAGGGGATTCAGGGGAGATCAGGGCATGGTTACCAGGCATGACCTTCCCAACTCTGAGCCACCAGGTAGAGGAAACAATGGCAGAGCACAAGAGCTCTTAAAGTGAGGCCTCCTCCTGCTGGAACCCACCCCACACTGGGTCGAGATGGAGGAAGGGTGCCCACTACGGGCAGATGAGATGGTCCACTGCCCTGCTCCCCGCTGGCCCTCCAAAAAGCTGGTGGATACCTTAACCTGCTTTTTTACAGAAGGAGAAACCGAGCTTCATCAGGGCTGAGGGGCTTACCCCTACCTGACCCCGGAGCGCTCTTCCTGACTGGAAAAGGGGTCAATGGTATACAGGATCCATGGCACCCTGATTGGAATACTGGGGACACTTCAGTTGGCAGCTCTGTCCTGTGGCCACTCGGTGAGGCAGGACCGTGGCTGACCACTCTGAAGGCTATTCCTATCAGTGCTAGAACCCCTGTCCACCTGTCCCCTGCCTCCCGGGTACCGTTATTTCCCTTTGCCATTGCTTTTCTGGCAATGGGGCCGCAAATGCCTTCCCATGCCCTGTCCCCGCTATAATCCTTACTACATCAAATTATCCTGGTTTATTGGGCTCTTTAAAGTTACTTTATGACTCTCTCCTTGCCATGACCCTAATCTCTGTTTTTCCTCTAGCTTTCTCCAGGGTTATTGCTCGTCAAAAGAAAGGTCACCACAGGCTCAGAAGAAACAGGGAAATGGGCAGCAGAGGGCTGGCTCTTGCCATCAACTTCGCTTTCACGAGCATTAGGTTGACAGATGATTGTGGGGGGCCCCCGCACTGATCCCCTCTCTCCTCAAGCTACATCTGGAAGGACCCTAGGCTCAGAAAGAACAGCGTTGTAGCAATAATCTCTACTCGCATGACGTTTTCTGGTGGTCTTTCATAGACCCAGACGTCTTGGTTAGTTCTCAAAACAGGTTTGTGGTGCCGGTGGAGGAGGTATTCTTATACATGTTTCACAGATAAAGACAAAAAGAGAGGATAGAAAGGTTACCCCTGAACCTGAACTTCCAGCTCTGGACAAGATGGAGCAGCCCCACTCTTCCCAGACCTTCCTTCTCACAAGTCTGGGCATGACACAGCAGAGAAACATGAGGAGAGTCCCCTTCCCCTTCCCTACTGTCAACAGGGCCTGCTGCGGAGCTGAGCGCCTGCCCCAAGCTGCATCAAGCAAACAGGGGAGTCTGCTTCCCCTGCTTCCCCCACGCCTGGGTCAGCACAGGCAGATACAATAAGTGCTCAGATGCAATAAGACAGCAAACAGGTGCTCCACTTTCACTGGGAAGGTGTTGGCGAGGCTTGCAGGGGAGCTAACTGCTGCCTGCCCATCTGCAATGAAGCAGAGTGAGTCTGAGCTCCACCTTGGCCAGGATGGTGTTGGTGCAGCTGGGGGAGGCAGAATATACAATCCACCCTCAACCCATGCAACCCGCATGCTGCACCTTCACAGGGAGAAAACCAAAGAAACAGCAAATCAGATCCAGAGCCCCATTCTATCACATGCAAAATGCCCAAGACAAAGCAGAAAATCACACGATATCAAGGACCAGGGAAATCACAACTTGAGCAAAAGAAAAACATCAATAGGCACCAAAATGGAAATGGGTCATAGGTTGAAATTATCAAGGACTTAAAAGCAGTCGTCATAAAAATGCTTCAACAAGCAATCACCCATTTTCTTAAAACAAATGAAAAATACAAACTGATTAAAAAATAAGAGTTATTTTAAAACGAACAAAATAGAAATTAGAGACCCAAAAAACACAATAACCAGGAGGGAGGATGAGTCTCAATGGATGGGTCTAATAGCAGAGACCACAGGATTGAATCAGTGAACCCAGGGAGAGCAGTAGAATCTACTCAATCTAAATAACAGAAAGAAAACAGTCTTACAAAAAAAAGAAAAAAAAAAGTCTCAGAGACCTGTACAACAAGGAAAGACCTAACATGCATATCTTTTGAATCTCAAAAAGAGAAGAGAGCATGAAACAGAAAATGTATTCAAAGAAATAATGACTGAAAACTCCTCAAATTCAGAGAGACTTAAATCTACAGATTTAAAAAGCTGAGTGAATTCCAAACAGGCTAAATGTCAAGAAATCTGCATAATAATTAAGCTTCTGAAAGCTAACGACAAAGAAAATCTTGAAAATCTTGAAAATAACCACAAAAACAACACATTTGGGAATGTGAGTTTGAGTCATGGGAAAGTGATCTGAAAATACAGAGAAGGAAGTAGCTTAACATTTTCCAGTACTGAATGGAAGAACTGTCCACTGTGAATTCTGTATCTTGTGAAAATACCCGTCATAAATGAAGGGGAAAGAAAAACACTCTCAGATGAAGAAAAGCTAAGAAAAAACTTTACTGACAAATGCATACATAAAGATTGGATAAAGGAAATTATCTAAATAGAAGCATGCATATATATATATATATATACTTTTTTTTGTTTTTGTTAGGTACTGTTGAGTCGGTGTCTGACTCATAGCAACCCTATGTACAAAGGCAAAACACTATTGTCAGGGCTTATCTGCTATTCATAGGGATTTTTAATGGCTGATTGTTTTTTGGGAGTGGGTTGCCAGGTCATTCTCCCAAGCCTACACCTGGTGTTCCCAGGCAGTGTCCCATACAAGTACTAACCAGGCCTGACCCTGCTTAGCTTCCAAGATCTGACAGGATCGGATGCCACAGAAGTATGGCTCCACTATATATATCTATATATATATATCTATATAGATATATATAGATATATATATAGATATATATATATCTTCTATTTCTGCACTGAATTTTTCCACTTTCTAATATTTGTTTCAAGAAAGAGTGGAAACTCAGAGGGGAAGAAGTAACTATCAAATGTGTGGACATATCGATAAATATAACAGACTATGCTTCTCATGGGCATCTTAAAACTTACAAAAGTCATAGCAACATCTGACATAGGACCCAATATACAGAGAGGATATGCTTAAGGCATAAGTGTTTTAAATGGGGAAGCTAAGGAGAAGTAAATGGAAGTAAGGTTTCTCACCTCACCCAGTGCGGTAGATGTCAGTGGAGTGTGTAAGGTACAACTGTCCTGCAGCTAACAATGTGTTGTTTTTTTTTTTTTTTTGCGGTACTGGGGGTTGAACCCAGGGCCTCGTACCTGCATGCTCTGCAAGTGCTGGACCATTGAGCTGCACCTCAGCCCATTTTTTTTTTTCTTTACTTTTTGTTGAGACAGGGTCTCGCTAAGTTACACAGACTGCCTCTGGTCTCGAACTTGCGATCCTCCAGCCTCCGCCTCCCGTGCCGCTGGGATTACAGGCGTGCGCCACCACGCCCAGCCCGCAGCTAACAATGTTATGCAATCTTTCCCTGAAAAGAGAAGGGGCCCTTCCCACCTCATTTTATAAAATTGTTTTGTTGTTGTTAGGTGCCGTG
>VMDO01002523.1:96844-147907 GCA_007922755.1 Pedetes capensis
AGCGACCCTCTGTACAACAGGGGAAACACTATTGTCAGTGCTTCTCTGCTGTTCATAGGGTTTTCAATGGCAGATTGATTTTGGGGAGGGGGTTGCCAGGTCCTTCTCCCAAGCCTACAGCTTCTGGTGTTCCCAGGCGGTCTCCCATCCAGGTACTAACCAGGCCTGACCCTGCTTAGCTTCCGAGATCTGACGGGATCGGGTGCCACAGGGCTATGGCTGCAGGCCTTTTATAAAATTAATATCACCCTATTTCAAAAGCAGAAAAAGACTATGGGAAAAACAGAATCAAAGATCCATACCTCTCAGGAATTTATACACAAAAATCCTCTACAAAAATATTAGCACTGGATGGACATAGTCACCCCAGGGCTGGGTATCAGACAACGAAGGACATTCCCTAGGCTCAGCCCACACATACTTCAAACCAGCCAAGCCCAGCCCATTTAGCTTCTTATCCCTAACCACAGAAGCCAAAACCCCGCAGAATTCCCTCCTGTCGCTATCCTCCTGACCACTCAATGCTTCCCCTGGTGGCCCTGAGTGGCATGGCAGCCCCTCCCCTTGGGACCTGTGAGTAACAAACTCAATGGCCATGGCAACGCACTGTAAGTGACAATTTCTCTTAAGGAGCCATCCCCTCACCTGTCACCCTCACTATGCCCCACATTTTCTACTAATCCAACATATTTTTAAAACAGGCTTCTATTAGTGACCCTAAGACCCAGGCTGCTCTTATGTGTGGCTGCAACACTTTGCATCCTCAACCTGTGGCCATCATAATTGTCACTGGGATGAGGGAGATGACATTGCTCTCTCCCCTTGGCAGAGAATCTCAAAAACTTCCACCTAGCAGTGGCACTGCCCACCTCCTCTCACGCCAGACCCAGTCACCTGGTGCCACTTAGGTACAAGGCATGTGGCTGGGAATCTGGGGTGCAAGGGGACTACTGTCTGCACATCTTGATCTTCCGTTTGAATAAGAATGAACCACCAAGCTGGGATCACCACATATCGGGGTGCCAGAAAAATGTGCACACATTGTAAGTGACATAACCCAAGCATTACTTTTCAAAGTTGGATCGAATTATGGTAGCAATGGGTAGGATGCTGCTCACTTGGACGGTGGCGTTAATCCAATGAATGCTGGCGCCAAAGTGTGGCAGGCACCACAACAAAAGAAAATGGTGGGAGCAGGGCTGTCAGTGTGGGGAGGGCAAGACCATTTTGAGGTGGTGTTTGAAATTCAAGAACGCTGTGCAAGTTCAACAATGATGAAGACACGAGTGTGCAACAGAACCTCCCACATGCCTGACAAGGGCATGACTCATAACAGGTGTGAGACACGCAGCGGGCACTGTGTGTGTTGTGCCCAAGGGAAGATCCGGGAGACCTCGCACAGCAAGTCCGGCTGCTTCTGCTAAGGCGACCACTCTGAGCACCTCTCCTAACTGCAGAAGTCAACCTTGTATTCATCTCTCGTTACCAACATATATTGAGTGTTACAACTTTAGCACAGTTTTTTCCTTTCTTACATGTTATGTTTCTGGCACCCTCTGTATTTAGCGCAATATCACGAAGACATGATATGATTTCAGAGTCTCCTTTGCGATAGATACGATCTTGTTTGTCACCAAAGAATACGGAAGGTGGATGTTAACAAAACGGAGACTCAAAGGAAAGGGCCGCAAGGACTGATGAGCCCATAATGTGCACCAGGTTTGGGCTGTGAGGGACAGGAATGGCCCTGGGGCTGGGGAACTCAACTACCCTCACCTCCATAGGCCAGATGCAGACAGACAGGAGCCATTTGAGGACAGCTGGTTTGAGCTGGGATGTGGCTGACAGGAAATTTGTGAATTCCTCCTTGGCCGTGATGCTCTGGAGCCTGTAAGATATTTTCCCCAGGTATTTGCTTTTAGTGGTTGCATTAACTCGTTAATGCACAGCATCCTATTTATAGGACAGTAACTCACTCATTGCCTGCAGCTGTACCATTGTGGCATCCAATCCCATCAGATCTCAGAAGCTAAGCAGAGTAGGGCCTGGTTAGTACTTGGATGGGAAACTGCCTGGGAACACCAGGTGCTATAGGCTTGGGAGAAGGACTCGGCAACCCACTCCCAAAAAGCAATCAGCCACTGAAAACCCTATGAATAGCAGAGAAGCACTGACAATAGTGTTTCATCTGTTGTACATAGGGTCACTAAGAGTTGGACACCCACTCGATGACACCTAACAACAACCCACTTGTTATACAGAAACGTCCATGACACTGTAGTTTCCGTTAGATAAAACATAAAAGCAAGCAGCTGGCAGGAGATAAGGTAGAGATATGGTGTGATAACTTGCACATGCACCGGAACCTGACATCAATTCTGAGAAATAATAATTGGTGAATTCATTGCTATCCTATAAATAGGATGTGAAGAGTTAACAGGTCAAGCCACTTGGGCATTGTCCAGCAATTCCTTGTTTGTGACCAAGGAGGGGCTGGCACCAGCCAGAAGCATGGGGAATATCTGCAAGTGCAGGCCTGAAAGTGCTGAGAAATCCCAGCTTCTACTACCCAGATATTAGCCATGGCTGCAGATGGTTTGCCTGGCACAGAATCGGCAAGTGTTTCGATCTGCTGTACATAGGGTCGCTATGAGTCGGACTCGACTCAACAGCACCTAACAACAACAACAACAACAGCTCAGAGACAGTGACGTGAACCAGTTCACCACTTTCTTCTCCCTGGGTGGAAATGTGCATACTGGGTACTGGGACCAGAGAGTGGGGTGCGTGAGGAAGAAAGAAGAAACACCAAAGATGTTGCCCAGGCTTGAGATGATGCTCAGGCCTGAGGACCAGACTTGGAAAGAGGAGAGAAGTGGAAGAAATAGGTGTGCGGAGAGCTGGGTGAGGGCCCAAGGGTCTGATTTCTTTCTTTTCTTATTTCTTTTTCAGTAGTAGGGGGTTGAACCCAGAGCCCCTCACATGAAAGGTAAGTGCTCTATCAGTGAACCACACTCCCAGGTCCGTTTTTATTTTTTCTTTTCAGACATGATCTCACTGAGTTGCCCAGGCTACCACTGGTCTCAAAGTTGAGATCCTCCTGTCTCGGTCTCCCAAATTTCTGGGAACCCAGGCGTATACCACTGTCCCTAGCTTAATTTTGTTTTTCAGCAAAAGAGAAACATCTATTGTTCACGAGGTCAACATATGGGAAGAAAAAGTGCACTTTCAGCTAAAATCTGGCTCTGAGTAAATATAACCCATTCAAAAGAAATAAACGGAGAAAATGTTCTTGATGCTTATCACAGAAAAAGAATCTCCTTCGATAATATTTAAACAACTTCTACAAAAAAAAAAGACAAGCTAGGGGCACATGCCTGTCGTCCCAGCAACTCAAGAGGCAGAGGCAGAGGGTTCAAGAGTTCAAGGCCACAGGCAGCTTGGGTAACTCAGCAAGACCTGGACTCAGGATAAAAAGGAAAAATAAAAAAGGAGCTGGGGGTGCAGCCCAGTGGTGGAGTACTTGCAAAGTATGCACAAGGCCCTGGGTTCAACTTCCCAGCACTGCAAAAAAAAAAAAAATAGAAAGAAAGAAAGAAAGGAAAAGAAAGAAGAAAAAGACAAAAGCACACAGCACGTTGGGAAGTGCACAATAGACACAGCGAGCTTGGTGCAGACGCCCCTCCTCCCCTTTCTTCTGGGGGCCCAGGTCTGCCCAAGTCCCCACCTGAGGGGCAGCAAAGTGCAGGGGAGACTGGGTTCAGTCCCTTTTCCCCACCCATGACCCACTCACAGGAGGTTACCAGGTGGGCAGATGGTGCCTTGTGTCCACTTGGTGGCAGCAAGGAAGTTTCTAGAATAAACTCACCTGGACCTTAGAAAAGACACCCCAAAGGGTTCTCTGCCTCCAGCCCGTGGGTGAGGATGTGAGGTCCGCAGCCCCGGGGGGTGCCTGTGTCGCGTCAGGAGCCAGGGGAGAAATGAGCAGGTGGAGGAGCAGAAGAACAGAAAGAAAGCCGGGTGCCTGGGATCCCAGCACTCAGGTGGCTGAGGCGGGAAAATCCTGAGTGCCAGGCCAGCCTGGGTCTCCCGAGACTCTGTCTTAACCTCGCGAGATCTCCTCTCAAGGCAGGGGAGGAGCCTGGTCCCGTGGCTATGCCTGTGATTCCAGCCAATGGGAGGCAGAGGCGGGAGGATCGTGAGTTCCAGGCCAGCCTGGCCCTCTCGAGACCTTGTCTCAATCTCACGAGATTCCGTCTCAAAGTGCTAGGAGCCTGGCGTCATGGCGGCTGCCTAGGATTCCAGCGCTGGGGATTTTGAGGCAGGAGGGTCTTCAGTTCAAGGCCAGATGCCGCCTGCATAACAGTAAGACCCTGTCTTAAAATAAAAGATAAAAGGGATCGGGGGTGCTGCTCAGTGGTAAAGCCCTTTCTGCCATGTGTGAGGCCCTGGGATCCAGTATTGCAAAAAAATAATTTTAAAGATGTATGGTATAGTGAACAAAGCATACAGTTCACCGTTTTAACCATATTAAGTGTACAGTTCAGGGAAGATAAGCACACTGACCTTGGTGTCCAGCCACAGTAATTTTTCATGTTTCCAGGCAGAAACTCTGCACTATCCCCTTCTCCCAGGAGCTTGGCAGCCCCCATTCTACTTTCTGTCTTCATGGACCTGACAACTCTAAGAACATTGTAGAAGCGGACTCCTGTGGTATTTGTCATTCCGTGAGTACTATACCTTTCTTACTAATGTCCTCAAGTCTCATCCATTCCATTGCAGGCATCAGAATTTCCTTCTTTTTTAAGACTGAATAATATTCCATTATATGGACAGACTGCATTTTGCTTATCCACTCATCTGTTGTTGGACCGTTGGGTACTTTCTACCTTTTGGCTGTTGTTAAGGATACTGCTGTGAACATGGACGTGCAAATCTCTTTGGGGTACAGACCCAGAAATGGAATTTGGTGGATGACATTGCAATTCTGGCTTTAATTTTTTAAGGATTCATTATACTGTTTTCCACAGTAACGGCAACATTTTATATCCCCCCAGTCTGTAATTCTTTTATTATGAGGAGATTACTTCCTTGTTGTTGAAGCCAATTGAGTCATGGTTTTCTGTTTCTTGCTCCTGAAGCATCTTAATTAATATGGCTATGAATAGGTACTTTTATAGGTAAGATATGGTTAGGTAAGGAGCCAAAAACCTGGAAACTCAATAGACCTTTATTGGGAGAAGCTGCTGAGGTTGTCTCTAGTGAAGGAGAGAGCAGCCACCTGGGGAAAAAGGAGGGAGGCTTTTATGGGTTCCAGGTGGGAGGGGGAACAGGTGATTGACGTGTGGCATCAGGATAGGTAGGAAGCAGGTGTGCAGGGGGTTCTGCTAGGCTGGAAGAGTTGCTGGCTGGGGCCAACTTTAAGTCAAGTTTTGGCGGGCCCTTTGGTGTGCTTTTGAGGACTGGGGAATAGTGGGTAGAAGAAGGTACCACCTTATAGGAAGAAGATATTTTGTGACAGGTCCTGCACTAGCAGCCAGGAGAACAAGGATCCGGGTCCCCATGGTAACTGGGATGCAGTACCCTCCCTCTGGGAGTGTAAAGCCCCTCTGTAGGGCACACCCTTGGAGCTGTGCTCTGGAAGGCACCAGAGACTCCAGCCTGGTGTGGGCATGGGGTGTGGGGTGATTCCCTTTAAGGGGAGGAGAAGCCCCATGGCTGCCTTAACAGATATGATTGGCCAATAAGCTTGAAAAACGCTCCTCCTAAGTAGTTAAATAGAAAAACTCAAATTGCAGGAACAGTGATATCACTTGTGCTCATGAGATTGGTGCTATTGTTTGGGTCCTGACTGACCCCTGGGCCCTTATGTTAAAGACTTGGTCCTTAGGGTGACACTGTTGGAGAGTGGTGGAAACTGAGAGGTTGGGCCTAGAGGGTGGTCTTTACATCACTGGGCAGGTGCCCTTGAAGGGGATTCTGAGAACTCTGCCATAATGTTCTGCCTTGGTCAAGCCAAAAACAATGGAACCAACCAATCGTGAACCAAAACCTCCAAAAATAAACCTTTCTCTTTATAAGTTGGTTATCCCAGGCATTTGTTATAGTAACAGAAAGCCAAATAACACAACCTAGAAGAGCAAAAAATATTGATAAGCTGTCGTGCTGGGGAGGCGGAGGGGTAGCAGGGCTCTCATCCACATCTGGAGGAGTGTTTGTTATGCAGCATTTTGAGAGGCAACTTGACAGTTTCTACAAAAATGTAAATGTGCATATCATTAGCTTAGTGATGCCAGCTCACCCTATTTTTTAGAAATACCTGCATATACGTATGAGGGCATATGTAAAAGAAAATGTCAATTTGGAGCAATGGTATTAGCAAAATATTGGAAACAGTCCAAATTGCTTCCAAGAAGGACTTGGTTAAATAAATCATGGTGTCGTCACACCATGTAAAGTCATAGAGCTGTGAAATGAATGAGCTTTGTAGCTATGGGCGCAAACACAGAGAAACCTCTAAGACAATAAATAAAAGTTCAGTGGAAGGGAAGTCACAGGTGCAAATGCATTGTATAACTGTGCTTAGGTAAAATTTTGCATCTGAAAGCACGTGTGCACATCCATGTGAGTACACAGACATGGAAATTTGCAGGGGAAATGTCACAGCACAGACTTCAGTGCTGGGGGCCTCTGTAAAGGAAACATGGGGGGGGTTGGAACAGTGGAGAAATAATAGAATACATTTCTGTTTGAAAAAATTATTTTCAGTACTTGGGAGTTGAACCCTGAATTTTGCATATACTTTGCAAGTGCCCTACCACTGGGATGCAACCCCAGTTCATTTTTTATTTTTTATCTTGAGACAGGATCTTGCTAAATTATGCAAGCTGCCTCTGGCCTCGAACTTGTGATCCTCCTGCCTCAGCCTCCCAAGTCACTGGGATCACAGGCACATGCCACCATGCCCAGATGAAATTTTGAATACATTGTATTGCTGTGTTATGTGACTTTTTAACAAATGCAGGTGTCGGGTGTGGAACCAGCCAGGCATGTTGGTGTACACCTGTAATCCCACTGAGACAGGAGTATCTCAAGTTCAAGGCCAGAGGCCACCTGTGCAATTTGGTGAGGCCCTGTCTCAAAATACAAAAAAATAAAAAAGAGGCTCTGGATGCAGCTCAGTGGTGGAGCACTTGCCTAGCATGCACAAGGCCCTGAGTTCAACCTCCCAGCACTGAAATAATTAATAAAATGAATAAATAATTTTTTAAATATAGATGGAGTGACCTAGCAGAGAAAGAGGTAGGACTCGGCTAAGAAACCCAGACTCCAGGTTGCAGTGGGGACACAACCCTGCCTGGAGAAGACAATGAGAACCAAGATGTCACTCTCGGAAGATTCAGGGAGGCGTCCTTCAGAAGTGCAAGACAGCTTCTGTACAAACAGCAGGAGAAAACTCACCCCTTCCCTTTGCTTAGCACTCAACCATCCTGTCTTGTTTTGATTGCTGTTTGTGGAGCTGGGGCAATTTTAAAGAATGTTCAGCAGTATAAAATAACGTCAAAACCGGGTTACCTGGGCGGCCATGGAGCCTGCTGAGGGAACCGTGGAGACAGTCACTATTTCTACAGCAAGGGAGCATTTTGGTGAGAAACGTGCAACTGGCGTTTAGAATTAATTTAGCGCCTTGTCTGCTCTGAGGACATACGCTATGTGTCTAGAATTCTGACACCATCAACACCATCTGTGCGTGCTGGATGTGGCTGGAAAGGACCTCGGAGCCCCCGGTAGAGACGCAGGTAGCTCCAGGTGGTGACGATGATCACCCCTCCCTACATGTGTGAATGCCGTCAGTGCGCATGGAATCCCAGAGTCTTCGGGAATCAGCGGGCATATGGCACATGTCTTGCTGTTTGGCACCAGGCACAGAAAATAAATGGTGGGGTGTAGCCAGAGTCAGGCAGAATATGACTGGTGCTGTGTGCTGCCTTGACGTGGCATGATGTAGGGTCTCCCTGCTCAGAGTCCTCCACAGTTTGTCCAGAGTCTGCAGTGGGGACAGTGGGAGTAGACAGGGGGTGGAGGGGCTGGAACCACCTGTATGGTACCTGTCGTTCTTGGCAGTTTTCCTTTTTTTTTTTTTTTTTTTTTTTCAGCACTCAGGATTAAGCCCAGTGCCCCAGGAATGCTAGGCAAGCATGCCACCACCAAGCTATACCCTTAGCCCCCTTTTTAATTTTTTGTTTTGAGACAGGGTCTCACTAAGTTGCATAGGCTCCCTCTGGCCTTGAACTCATGATCCTCCAGCCTCTGCCTCCCAAGTCACTGGGATCATAGGTGTATGCCACCACGCCAGGGCCAGGCAGCTTTTGCCTTGGAAGCACCTCCTCCCTGCCAATGGTCCCCCTTCTGTCTGTGTACTTTGTGTGTGTGTGTGTGTGTGTGTGTGTGTGTGTGCGCGCGTGCGTGTGCGTGTGTATAAGGGGCATATATCATTCATACACACACACACACACACACACACACACACACACACACACATATGTCGTTGTTAGGTGCCATCCAGTCAAGTCCAACTCACAGCGACCCTGTACAGCAGATCTAAAGACTCCCCGATTCTGTGCCAGGCACATGATCTTATTTATGTTTAAGCCCACTGTTGCAGACGCTGTCAGTCCATCTGGTGGAGGGTTTTGTGTTTGAAAGCAAAGCATATGATACTTCTCTTCCTTTCTCCCACCTCATTTTAAAAGGTTCACACTGCTATTTGGTGGGCAGCATTCTGTATCAGAAAAAAAGATTAAAAAGACATTAAAAATAGTGGGGCACCGTGGCGCCCCCTGTAATCCCAGTACTTGGGAGGTAGAGGCAGGAGGATCTTGGGTTTGAAGCCAAGCTGGGCTTCATAGAGAGATACTGTCTGAAAAATGAATAAGTAAATAATATTTTTAAAATTCCAACATAAGAATTCTTGCTCTAGTCTCTGATTTCCAGTTCCATTCGGAATCCCACAGAGAAAGCACAAAGGTGTGGTCAGTCAGGTGATGGGGGGAGTGTCCCTACTCAAACACCAAGAGGACTAGCCAGGTAAACCCCCCTTCCTCAGTTTCCCTGTCTGTCCAATAAGGAGTGCCCCAGAAGCCCGCCCTCCCTCGCTGGTGCCGAGTCCAGGAGGAGATTATTAGAAACACAAGCTTTGTAGGGGAAGACGCTCCCAGGGGGCTGCGTCTTGGAGGGGAGGCCTGTACTTCTCGCCTTGTGTCACCTCTTTTAAGCTGGGGCAGCAACCAGCAGCAGAGATCTGCCCACTCCAGAGGGGACCTCCAGGACACTGCTGGAGTCCCCACACCCACGGTCATCCAACACAAGGCAGTGTTTGGAACCCACAGAGCTGTGCCTCATCCAGCTGAACAGAGATGGCTGACTTAGTGAGTGGATTCGCCACGGACCGTCCCCTGAAGCACCCTACCCTCCACTCCCTGCAGCCAGCACCTTCAAGCAATTGGAGGTTTTTTCCTCTTCCATCATCATCCGATTCATCTTCAAATGGTGCGAGCTGAAAATCACCTCACAAACCAGGAATAACATTACCAACTGTCGAACAAAAGGAACAATTTAGTTGGGTTTTTAAAAAATTAGGTGTAGTTTGCACAAAGTAAAAATTTCAGATAGTACAAGGGGGTATACAGTGAGCATAGGCCCCCTCCCCCTCCGTACCCCCACCTCTCCTCAGATACAGAGACTGTGGCTGATACTGTGTGTCCCTCCAGGAGCAACATCTATGCCTGTGAGCACGCTATGATGTACTTTTTTGGGAGTGGGAGTTGAGACAGGATCTCACTATGTAGCCCAGGCTGGTCTAGAAGTCGCGATCCTCTCACCTCAGCCTCCTAAGCTGTCTGCCACGTAGCTGCGTCCCTGGGGAGGTTCAACTATTTACACTTTAACTGTAGTGCAGGAAAGCCACGGCTCCGCAAACAGACGTCCTATCAGTCTTCCAGGGAGGTTATCCAGAGCCCTACAAGCTGTGATTAAGGCATCCGAGACTTGCTCTCTCACAGTTCTGCAGAGGGCCAGGATCCAAGTGTCAGCAACACCGGCCCCTCTGCAAGCTCTGAGAGAAGCTGTCCAGTGTCTGTCCAGCGTCTGGTGGTAACTGACCATCCTGGGCATTGCTTGGCTTGAAGACTGACCACTCAGTCTCTTTCTGTCCTCATGGAAGTTGTTCTCAGTGAGTCCACGTGTCCAAGCTTCTCTCTTCTTGCAAGGACACGAGCCATTGGGTTTAGGGTGACCCTAACCCAGGACAACCTCATCTCTACCTTATAATGTCTGTGAAGACCCTATCTCCAAATACATCCCCCTTCCACTTAACCTTTCAGAGGACGCAGTTCAGCCCATGGCGGAGGTGTTATTCCATGCTGAGATCTCTGCCGCTCTGACAGCGCCCAGGTACTTCTTACAGCAGAACTGAGTCAGGTTCACGGGGGAAACCCCATAAACTGGCCTTTCCTTTCAGACCCACTGGCTGCCTTAGTCCGCAGCTTCTGACACCTGAAGCCGTAGGCCGATCCTGACCCGGAGCCTCCAGAGCTGGCTTGTTGATAAGGGTGGAGATCAAGGAGGTAGAGAGTGTGGGGTAGGGTGTGGAGGGGACATCATTCTCCTACATTTTCCAAACCACGGACTCTTAAAAGGGACTTTGCCACCACTAATGACTGGCACAGTGGACTCACATTTCACTGCAGCTTGGATTCCCAAGTTCTGCAAAACACCAATCGCATACAGCCAATATCATGCTTGAACAGAAGCTTTGCAAGTTCAAAGGCCAACAACCAATTTCTCTTGTTTGTCTTTGCATCTGGACTGAGGTTTCCCGGAGGCAGTGGCAACTGGGGTCTGTCCCACCCTCCCCCCACATCCATGTGTCAGACTATGGGACACACTTCCCCTACATTCAGGGAAGGATGCTCGGTCCAGGAACAACCCATCGGCACCCGGACTCTGCTTTGCTCAGCTGCTACTCCACCAGGAACAGATGTGGGTTGGAGATGTGCTCCTATGTGTGTGCAGGATCTTGCGGAACGTGGCACGGCAGGAGCTCGCTGGAGATAGAAAACAACCTGAATCAAGGCAGTTAGGGCTCTGCGTCGAACCGCGCGTGTGTGGCCGCCTGGCTCTCCCCAGGGCCTTTGCTTTCCCCACAGCAGAGCCTGTAAGTGAGCAGATGTGCAGGGCTGAAATTCCTGGGGGATGCAGGCTCAGTCTACACAGAGTCCCTCGCTGTGGCCTCTCAGCAAGAAGAGTGGCCCCTCCCAGGCTATGGTGACCCCAGGGACACAAAGGATGCCTGATTCTCTTAGCAGCCCCTCTCATTCCCTTTGTGTGTCTCCGTTGGTGGGGACACAGAGTCCCTTGGTGGCCAGGGGTCCTGTTGATAGGGCACGTGTCCTCAGCCTTCACCACCGGGGAAAATGAGGGCACAGGGCTGCTGAAATCGTCCACACTTCTACCCTGCTGTAAACAGAAAGATGACTTGACTTGAAGAAATATAAAAGCGAGTAAACGCGAGCCCCTCCACGGGGCTCTGACAGAGATGTAGAGAACCGTTGGGTCCGATCGATGAAATGCATAATGGGCTGAGGAGGTCTGCTCTGGGAAATTTGCCCCAAACGCTCCATCCAATTATTCCTTCTCATGATGAGGATCTGAACTGTTTGGCCCCGTTTAAGTGCTATTTAAAGACCAGCCTTCCTCTAGAAGAGGCGGGGCAGTATGGGGGGAGAAGAAGGGATCCCCAGGAAATACCAGTGTAAGAGGAGCAAACAAAAATGTTGTGCACAGTTCCTGATTTATTGACTGACTACTCCCAGTCAATTTCACACCAGGGAGCAGCAGGGGGCTGAAAACCAACAGGTGAACAGATGGGAAGCAGAGTGAAAATCTTCCAAATGATGCCCAGGAAACAGGGTGTCATCTCATGAATACGTTGCCTGCTCCCTGATAAAAACCCCTGAGCAGAATTTACTGCTGGGTGTTCATGGTTAATGCCAAGCACCCAACACAATCAGGACACAATTAGCTCTTGATCAATGCTCCCAGGTGAGAAATTTTATTTGCCAGAAGTCTCCTATTAGGATTTTGAAGGGGTGGGTGGGGAGGGTGCAGTGGCCAGAATGTCTGAAGAACAGCCATTCACAGAACTCCCAGGCAGGAGGGAGGAGATGGACATAGAGCACAGAGAGAGTCCTCCAGCCTTCCTAGAGCTGCCCAGCCTGGCTGCAGAATGCTCCCACCATTGCTAATTAAGAGAAGGCTGGATGGCAAAATACCAGAAAGGTTTGGGAAAGGAAGTTGAGCTGAGAAATAAGAAAACAGGAGACTCCTTTTCAGACTGAAAAAGAAAAAGGTTTTGTTTATTGATTTTTTTTTTTCTTTTTTAAGAAATGCTGCTATTGGTTAAAAATCCATTATGGTTTCGGTATAAAATGTACCCCAGAAAGACTCATGTGTGGAAGGCTGGGTCCACAAAGCAATGTTCAGAGGTGAGACTTTGGGGAAATGATTGGATCGTGAGGGTGCTGACGTAAGCGAAGGATTAACCCATTGGTGGATTCATAATTGAATGTACAGTTGGGAGGTGGTAGAACTGTGAATGGTGGAACCTGATTGGAGGAAATGAGCCATGGGAGGCGTGGCTTTGAAGGGTGCATCTTTTCCCTGGGCCTCTTCCTGTTTGTCTCTCTCCTTACTGCCCACCATGAGGTGCCCAGCTTTGTTCTACAACATACTCCCCACCATGATGCTCTGCCTGACCACAGCCTAAAAGCAATGGAGTCAAGTGACAGCAGACTGAATCCTCTGAACCATGAGCCATGATAAGTCTGTCCTCCTTTAAGCTGATCTCCACAGGAAGAAGGGAGATGTCAATCAGAGCATCCCGGCCAAGCCCTGCCTAGGTCATTCCACTTTCCACTCAACCTCAGAATAAACATGGCTGTTTTCAGCCACTGAGATTCAGGGTCCTTTACCAGGCAACACTTTTACAGCAATAGCTAGTGGATACTCCCCTTCCCTTGGACTGCTCCATCTCTCCCACTCCTCATTTGGTGCATTCTCACCTCTGGCGGTCCTCACACCACTGATGTCTCTGCATGCTGCTCCTTGTTGGTTTCCTAAGACCCTTCAGCACCACCATTGATTTTCCAGTCCATCTGTTTGCCTCCTTATTGATTGTCTCCCTTGAGTCTCTCTCAGGCCCACAGCACCTCTTCCATCTGTTTCTGGCCATCCTGCCCTTAACCCCCTCACCCTGTACCTGGCCTTTATCCCTCTCCTCTTCTCTCCCCACCTCTTCTTGCCTCCTGGCATGGGCTGGGGCTTGCCTCCCCCCAGCCTCTCTCTTGCAAGGAAAAATTCAGAGGCACTCTGTGAAGGCATTATTCATACATGAGACGCTGTCACTGTTGATGGGGTAGGTAGGTCCCACAGTGGGACTCGGTGACCTCCAATGCCAAGATCTCTTGGCACGGGAAGCAGGGCTTTTGTGCAATAGACACAACCTTGTCTAGCAGTGTGCAGTCTCTGCCAACGGCAAGTTCTGTCGACTGCGACTGCTATTTGACAGCATTTGTTAACATATTAATGACAGGAAAAGGCTCCTTGGCATAAATAGCTCATCCCTCAGTCCTCCTCTCTGAAACAAAGGGATAGAGCTGAGTGAGGAGGCGAAGCAACCCCAAAAGAGCCAACTCCCCCTGGAGAGGACCCCCCAATTCCAGTGGTGTTTTGGAGTAATGGGATCTGTAGGGCAGATGCTGTCTGTGTCTGTCTGTCCAGCCACAGAGTCACACATTTAGTTGTAAAGAACAGCAACCCACACAGCCTAACTGAAATGAAAGGGATGTCTCTGTCGGAACCCATCAGGAAAGATGGTACACTCAGATTAAGATAATTCAAAATGGGCAGAAGAAAGAGGCTATTTAGAAGGGGATGAGAAGGCTGCCAAAAACCACAGGGGAAATACAGTATATTGGGGCTGGTTACAGTGAGGCTGACACCAAGGAAGATTTGAATATGAGAACCAGGGAGGAGAGAATCTCACAGAGCAAGAGTGTCCAAACCCTCGGCCATGGACTGGTACCTGTGTGACTGGCAGGTGAGCAAGCAAAGCTTCATCTATATTTACACAGTATATGTAATGTGCTCGGAACATCCCACAACCACTCCCCACCCTCTCTATGGGAAAATTATCTTTCCATAGACATGAAACCGATCCCCGGTACCAGAAAAGTTGGATGCCTCTGGTACAGAGGGAGCCATCTTGAAATGATCTTAGCTTCAGTGGATGGCCATGACTGGCCCAGGACAATCCCACAAGGAAGGAGCTAGGGGAACCAACACCCTGGCCTTGCTCTCTCCCCCTCTGGAGTCTTTCTGGGGATCCCCATTGGTTGACCCCAACAAGAAACCAAAGACAGGGTAACCCATTGTTGTCCTGTGGATCAGCCTACTGGGCTGAGGAGAAGGGAAGTGAGTTGTGGAGAAGGTCTGGATGAAGTCTAAGTATAGCCCAAGGGAGCCATCCAAGGCTGGGCTTTATAAGGTCTGACCTAACAAGGGGTTCTGGATTTGAGACTCTGCCAGATACCTCTGCAGTATCAATGCCCTGCTCACAACTCCAGCCCCTTCATGGTTCAGCTGATTCTTGTCTTACCAAAGTATCAAATCAAGTTCTTGTCTCTTGGTTTGAATTCCAAAGAAAGAATCTAACCCAATTTTAGGTCCTGGAACCAAATTATGTGATATAAGAGTATAGTTGTGAGCCATGGGATCACTCAGACACCACTTCTTGGAGTGAGGAGGGTGGTACGCCTCCCTCTGTTGGAAGGCCATGGGCTGAATACCCAGGAATGCTGTATCTTTGATCATTTGATCTGTCTTGGTGTGAGTTTCCCTGGGGCAGAGTCTGAGATGAGGATGCAGATGCAGGTGGTTTATGTGGGAGGTGGCCCCAGGAAGCACAGGTAGGGGAGTGAAGACGTGAGACTGGAGGGGAAGTTCACCCATCAGAGGATGCATTGAACCAACTGCCACTGTGGGCTCTATGCCACGGAGAACTTGAGGAATTGGTGGGGAACATGAGCCTCCAATCTATTCCAGCTGATGTGGCAGTGAGTGAGACAGATATGTTGTTGTTGTTGTTGTTGTTGTTGTTGTTGTTAGGAGCCCTCAAGTCAGTGTCTGACTTATAGTGATCCTATATACAAGTGAAATAGTATTGTCAGAGCTTCTCTGCTATTCACAGGGTTTTCAATGGCTCATTGTTTTGGGAATGGGTTGCTGGGTCTGTCTCCCAAGCTTACAGCACCTGGTATTCCCAGGCAGTCTCCAATCCAAGGACTAAGCAGGCCTGACCCTGCTTAGTTTCCAAGATCTGATGGGATCGGACGCCACAGTGGTACAGCTGCAGGGAGATAGGTATAGTTGTATTTATACTGTATTTTGATATACAGATTATATATAACATATGGCACACTAAGTATGCACATATTTGGATATGTCATTCATTGGCTGAGGCCTACTGGGTTAGTTTGTGTGTTTTTGTTGTTTTTTTAATCACAGGGACAAATACCCAAGAAAAACTATTTAAAAGGAGGAAAGATTTATCTTGGCTCTTGGTTTCTGAGGTTTCAATCCACAGTGTTTTGGCTCTGAGTTTCTGGGCTCTGAGACAGAAGATCACTGTGGGAGGCTTGGTGGAGTGAAGCTGCTCACCTCAAGGCAGCCAGGAAGCAGAGAGAAAGCAGGAAGGGGCTGAGGACAAGATAATTGGAGTGATAAAAAAATATAGTGAGCGATTCAATTTAAAAATCTATTACAGTAAAAGGCACATTGCCATTAATCCCCCTCAAAATCCTCCTCTGGCTTCAGACACACTTATTCCATGGTTCTTGCCACTTTCTGAAGCAGTTCTGGAAGTCCTCTTTGGTGAGGGTCTTTAGCTTTCATCCTCCATCATGACAATGCTCTGCATCACATGTTGCTTCTGGTACAGCAATTTCTGTCAAAAACATTACAGCGTGTCCTCATCCACCTTATTCACCAGATCTGGCACCGTGTAACTTCTGACTCTTCCCAAATCAAAATGACCATGAAACGTTTGCATCGAGCAGGACATTGAGGCAGCCAAGACAGCACAACTAAAGACATTTATGAAAGAGGACTTACAGAACTGCTTCAGAAAGTGGCAAGAAAGATGGCATAAGTGTGTTCAAAGCTGGGGGTGGTATTTTGAAGGGGATTAATGTCAGTATATGGGAGAAGGACCTAGCAGCCCACTCCTGAAACAATCATCCACTGAAAACTCTAGGAATAGTAGAGAAATACTGGCATAGTGCCAGGCATGGCACAGTACCAGGGAGTGTTTCATTCTGTTGTACCTGGAGCAGCCACGAGTCAGACCTGACTCAATGGCACCCAACAACAACAACGTCAATGTGTCTTTTACTGTAATAGTGTTAAAGAATGTAAACATTCACTGTATCTTTTGATCAAAATACTACTAAATGTAGATCATTTGTTCTTAGGTATTTTGGGCTTCAAGCTCTGGGTGCGTCCTCAGGGAGTAGACACGAGGAACAGTTAGCGACAAGAGTGTCATCAGGGTACCTGAGACTTGTTTAAGCCACTATGGTAAGACACAGACCAGGCACAGACATGCACATCAAGAAGGAAAACTACACTCATCAGTCCCTAGAAACAGGAGGCAGGGCTCACGACGCAGGCCCACAGGGGGGAGCAGCCCCGTGGGTCAGCAGGCAGAGGGAAGGGGAGAAAATGTCCAGGAGCCTTTGCTGTGCTTTCCAAGGAAAGAGACAGGTGAGGCAGGGTCGGCAGACTTAGGATGGGCTGGTTTGGACTATTGGTGGGGCTGCCCCTGGCTATCTCCCTGATGCTGAGTGATCAGGCAGGTAGCAGCCCAGAGTCCGAGCTCCCTAGGAGGTATGTCTGGGACGTGAGCTCTGGCTTGGAGGGTTTGCAGATGAACAGCGGCCTCCCCGGGGGAGCCATCTGCCCTCTCTAGGAATGGGATGAGCTGGGCGGGGCCAGCCCTCCAGAGTCAGCATAGCCCCAAGACGTCAAAGCAGTGCCACACAGAAAGTAGAAAATGTGGTTGGCACAGACGGTCAGGCCAGACAGGAAAGGAGGACGGGTGCTGGGGTCCCGAGAGCATCTGCTACATGTTATCTCGACTGTTAGGAAGCTGTGTACAGAGCCTGTACCACAGGCAGGGGGGTCCCCTGAGCCCCAGGTCCCTGCACCATAACACAGGCAATACAGACACCTGAACCACAGCTCTGGCAGGTGGGGCAGGAGCTCCTGAGGGGGCAGAGGGATGTGCTGCTGGCTGGGTCTGGTCAGTGTCCAGAGTGGGCCCTGGGGCTCCCCCTCTGGAGCCAATTCTCCCAACAGCTAGACAGGCACCACAGTGCCCCAAGTCAGGGCTGGCCCACGAGCTGCCACCTGCTGCCTCCCTAGGATGTGACGCCTTCTGCAGAGCACACACTACACATTCTGCCTCGTGCAAGGCTACTTGGGGAATCTGTGGGTCTGCTGGTTGGCAATGAATAGATAGGCGTACACAAAGAACCCAGGTGGTGGAGGTTGGGTTAGACAGGATAGGATGGTAGTTTCAGTAGAAAGAACCTTCTATTGGGGACCCTCTTCCACCAGCTTCTTCCCATTAAGAAAGTCCATTGTGTATGACAGAAGTCAACAGAGGCTCCAAACACCAAAACTCTTTCCAAACAAGGCAATTAATTTTTCTATTCAAACCCCCTCCTCCCCATAACCGTGAGAATTTTCCTTTGCTAAACTCTACACGTTAATGTGGCTGGAAGGATTCAGTTACCCACAGTGAAAATAAGAGAGCCAACCACTAAAGGGGAACTGTACACCAGTCACAGAGATATGTGGAAAATGGGCCTTGTCTGGAGTATCTTTGGAAAAGAGCATCAGGCACTTCTGCTTGATCCCTGAGTAAATGGGGGTCCCTTTCCAGGGATCAAGTCCAGGTCTCCTCTTCAGGACACTGTGGCCAAGACCATTTCCAACCCGACCTCCTACGCCTGCAATTCAGCCTTAGCCAGAAACACATAAAGCCCAGGGCAGTTGCAAATGCCTTTCTTCATTATGAGTTTTTTTTTCCTAGAGCTTGCTAATTAAATCATTAAAATTTTATCTTCACTTAACCACGGATAAGAAGCATTTAAAACATTTAATTAGTATGCTACAAGAGATTCATAGGAGCGAGGAATGTTTGCAAGTTAGACCTGTTAGGAAGAAAAGTACAGGAGGGAGGGAAGAGACAGGGAAAGAGACAGCAAGAAATGGTGGGATGGTTGATCTACAGGTGAATCAGTAACACTCTTCTGCCATTGATTGATAAGACTTGAGGACAAATCGGGTCCTCTTGCTTCCTTCTGTCCCTGGTGTCTTCTGGATGGCTTTGGCTGGCTACCACAACCAGAATCTTTCTCTCTCTCTCCTTCTTCCCCTCCCTTCTCTTCCCTCCCCTCCCCTCCCCTCCTCTTCTTCCTCTCTCTCTCTCTCTCTCTCTCTCTCTGTCTGTCTCTCTCTCCCTCCCCCCCCCTCTCTTGCAGTACTTGGGGGTTGAACTCAGGACCTCACACATACTTTGCAAGTGCCCTACCACTGGGCTGCACCCCCAGTCCATATTTTATTTTTTTTATCAGAGTCTCGCTTAGTTGCACAGGCTGCCTCTGGCCTTGAACTCGTGATCCTCCTGCCTTTACCTCCTGGGTTGCTAAGATCACAGGCATGCATCACCGTTCCTGGCACAGCCAGGACCTTACACAGAATGGCAACGTGTGTGTGTGTGAGAGAGAGAGAGAGAGAGAGAGAGAGCGCAAGCTGGAGCACGGGAGGAGGGAGCCTCATGCAAGCATTTGGAGTTTGGCTTTTCAGGGCTTTAGGCTTCACATTTTAAATAATATTGCCGAGTCTGCACACATTTCCATGTAGTTCTCTGGCCCTCTCCCACTCCTGGCCAACAAACTAAAACACGATGAAATAAAATGGAAGCGGTGCAATGTCAAGGTCAAGCTAATCCCCAGTGGGCCCCTGGGCTCCTGGGGGAGAGAGGCTGTCTGTTCTGTGGCCTGTCCCCGATGCCCAGCAGCTCTGAGTGGTTCCTGTGATCTCACATAAGCCCACAACAGCCTTGCCGCCGGTGTCATCATCTCCTTAGCCATGACTGTCTTCCGGCTGCATCAGCTCCCTCGGGCTGCCCTTACAAAATGCCATCCCCAGGTGGCTTCGGGCAGCAGACGTTAATTTTCTCCAAGTTCTTAGCAGCCAGCAATCAGAAGTCTAGCACCGTGGGCCCTCTGATCTTTCTTTGCTTCTCCCAGCTTCTGGAAGCCCTAGACCCCCTTGGTTTGTGGCAGCACCCCCCTACCCCGTCTCCCCACAGCCGTCACCGTTAGTGTATTCATTTGCATTATTTTCCATGTACATTTCTGTGTCCAGAGGCTGTTGTTTGTTATCAGGTACCATTGAGTTAGGTCCAACTCATAACAACCCGATACAAAACAGAACGAAACACTCCTCGACACTGCCATGCCTGGCACTATGTCAGTGCTGCTCTGCTATTCATAGGGTTTTTGATGGCTGACTGTTTCGTTAGTAGGCTGCTGGGTCCTTCTCCCTAGTCTGTCTTACTCTGGAAGCTCAGTTGAAACCTGTCCATGATAGGTGGCCCTGCTGGTATCTGAAATTCCAATGGCATGGCTTTCAGTGTCAGAGCAACACACTAGCTGCTACAGCACAAGCTGACAGACACATGGGGGAATAATGCTCATGTGAACATCTAAATCCTATGATAGCAGGGCTTCAAGCTGACCCTGAACCCCAACCCTGAACTCCTTCCAGTTAAAGCATTTAAAACATTTTTTTCTGAACCTGAACTTGGACCCAAACCCCGTGAAAATTGAGTTCAGGTACAGCTTTTGATTTTTCTTGTATCATTAGCTATTTATAAATTGAAAAAAAAATTTAAAAGTATCTATACATAGGATTAAAATTTTAAACCCGAATCCTCTACATTTTGACATATTGAAACTAGATGGACCCAGGTACCTTATATCTCAGCAACTTGAGAGGTAGAGGCAGGAGGATCGCAAATTTGAAGCCAGGGGCAGCCTGTGTAACTTGACAACACTCTGTCTCAAGATAAAATTTTTTAAAATGGTGGAGCACTTGCAAAGTATGTGTGAGGCCCTAGATTCAACCCCCTAGTACAGTTTAAAAACAGGAAAAGAAAAAGAAGCCACCACTGAACCTGAACCCAGCCATTTTTTGCGTGTTTGAAGCCCTGCTTCTTAGTACCCTGCAGTCAGCCTCTGCCTTCTCGGGCTTTTGATCACCCCACCCCGTCCCACTGGGGCCAAGCTACAGGGTGCTAGCCAGAGGGAAGAGGCTGGGAGGGTCTATGGCCCCTGCACAGAGACACCGACAACCCCCCGGAACGCTGGAACATTCCCAGACTTTTCTACGAGAGATTAGAGGAGGGAAGCATTTCCCACTAAACACAGTAATTATTAAAATCCTTTGAGACAGCGTGCAGGAAAGAGTTTGCAAAACATTAAAGGAAACTTCTGGTACTGAACCACTATTATGCTGTCAAGTTGCCGAAAAACACACTGGATGTCAGCGCTAGCAAAACAATGATGGGAGCCTCTACTTAAAGCGGCAGTGACAGCTATTAACCCGATCTGCGTGTTGGGAGATAATGAGAGTGTGCGGGCCTTTGATTTCCTCTGACTACCTTGGGAGTTGAACCCTTCCTTCCGGAACTCCTGCAGGCTGAAATGTGCTATCCGACGCCACATCTTCCTGGCAAGCTCTCCTGTGTAAGCCCAGCAGGACATCGGATGCCCGGAAGGTGATAGACTCAGGTCTCAGTGCCTTACTGAGATTCCTTAAAAGAGCTGGGGGCAGCAGCTGAGGGCAAGGGAGTGTCTGCCAGCTGGAGAGAGCAGGGAGAAGGGCCTCTCTTCCATGGTAATCTGCCACGCAAAGCTGCCCATTCCTGAGGGACTGTGAAAGGCCTGGCCCCTGAGCCAGAGCAGAGCAAAGCTCGTTTGCACCTCCTAGGAGCCAGGTGCTCCTGTGTGCCCCGAACCCTTCAGTTAGACTCTTGGGCTGGGCAGAGGGAGTCATTTTTAGTTCCCTCCTTGTTAGGAGGGAACATTCCAAAGGACAGAAAATAGAAAGGCCCTTGTGAGGTATTCCCGAACCTTCTATGGCTCTCAGGACTCCTGGATGCTTTATTGATGTCCCGGGTGATCAGAGGTGAGAATTCCTAATTGACCCTGCACCACTCCTGACTTATTCCACTCCTTGGTGACCAGCTGCACCCACCGTAAAATTAGCCTGTGTGGCTAATGGGTTGACAAGCCTAGAAACGTGCCCAGTGGATGTCTCTGATTTGATCATTATGCACTGTGTGCATGTATCAGATTACCCTGTAAATGTGTACAATTAAAATCTTAACAATTTAGAGCTGGGTGTGGTGGCCATGCCTGTAATTCCTGTACTCTGGTGGCTGAGGCAGGAGGATCGTGAGGTCAAGGCCAGTCTGCGCTGCATATCCTGTTCTAGGCCAGCCTGAGCTACATAACAAGAAAAAGTGGGAAAAGTGCAACCAGAGTGTCCTTGGAAGCAATGATAGCTAGTCTGTGTCTTACATATTTTGGACATGCTGTCAGGAGGGACCAATCCCTGGAGAAGGACATCATGTTTAGGAGAGTAGTGGGTCAACGAAAAGAAGGAAGACCCTCAATCAAGTGGACTGACACAGTGCCTGCAACAATGGGCTTAAACATAAACGAGATCACATGCCGGGCTCAGTGTCGAGGAGTGTCTTGTCCTGCTGTACATAGGGTCTCTATGAGTCAGACCCAACTCAACAGCACCTACCAACAACAATATAATGTATATAATTATTTTTAAAGAAGCAGGAATAGTAGCAGCCCCAGCAGCTGCTTACAGAAAGTTTCAGACGTGAGTGCCTCTCATGTCTGAGCTGGGCAGCCCTGTGTCCACCTTCCTCACCCAGCTGTAGGAGGTCTGTTTGTGGTGCATTTCTAAGCCCTCTGGGCTGAGCTATTAAGGCAGCTTCTTGGTCACAGCCCCATTGGCAGGAGAACCAAAGGCAACAGGTCCAGGCTTGAGCCAGGAAGCCAGGCCGCTGCAACAGAGACCCTCCTGGATCAGGCTTTCCTGGAATGTACCAGTGTCCCCTGGGAACCAGCCAGCTCCCCCCAGGACCAGCATGGATAGACCTTCCCCTCTGGGATCTTGCTTGTGCTTCGAAGGGAAGGAAAAGCCCACACAGGCCCTTACAAGACCCCCAGGCCCTTGTACCAGACTCTCCCTCAGCCCTCTGACATGACTTACCACGCCTCTCCCTTCAGGTCAATGGACAGAATTCCTCTGACCCCAGGGAGACTTTAATTAGCTCTCATTGACCAATTAGAAATCAGATACAGCTCCATTATCCCTTGTCTGAAATGCTAGGGATCAAAAGTATTTCGTGTCTCAAATTTCTTTGGATTTCAGAGTATTTGCAAATACACAACAAGGTATCTTGGGAGGGGACTCGGGACTAAATAAGAAATTCATTTATATTTCATCTAATATACACAGACTGGGGATAATAGGTTTTTTGTATTTTTGGTTGGTTTTGGAGGTTTTTTGGTGCGTGGAGGTTGAACCCAGGGCATTGCACATACTTTGCAAGCATTCTACCACTGAGCCGCACCCCCAAACCATTTTTTATATTTTATTTTGAGTCAGGGTCTCACTAAGTTAGGCTGCCTGCCCCTGTCTTCAAACTTGCGATCCTCCTGCCCCCACCTCCTGAGTCGATGGGATGACAAGAGTGAGCCACCGAGCCCAGCTTCTGGGGGTAACTTTTTATAATACTTTTAGTGCACCTGCGTGACTGTGACCTGTCACATGAGACCAGGTGGTCTGTCTGAAGCCATTTCAACCACTGTGCTATACTGTCCCCTACTGGAGCCCTGGGTGGCAGCAATAACCTCCCAAAGAGAAACTTCAATGTGGACAATTTGAAGCATCTAGCAAAGGTAGCCCACATGTGTCTGTCAGCTTGTTGTGATGTGGGGCTTGCACATTGCTGTAATGCTGAAAGCTATGCCACCAGTATCTCAGGTACCAGCAGGACCACCCATGGTGGACAAGTTTCAGCTGAGCTTCCAGACTGAGACAGACTAGGGAGAAGGACCCGGCAGCCCACCCCCAAAACAATTAGCCATTGAAAACCCTATGAATAGCAGAGAAGCACTGTCATATATAGTGCTGGAAAATGAGCCCCCCAGGCTGGAAGGCATTCAAGGGATGACTGGGGAAGAGCTGTCTCTCAAAGTGGAGTTGACCTTAATGATGGGAATGGAGTAAAGCTCCTGGGTCCTCCTTTAACTGATGTGGCATGACTAAAAATGAGAAGAAACCCAGTGGCTGAGACAATGGCTTAAGCATAAAAAGATCTTGTGCATGGCACAGTGCTGAGTAGTGTTTCGTACTGTTGTACTTAGAGTTGCCATGAGTCAGACCCAACTGGACAGCACCCAACAACAACAAACAACAAACAACAAACCACAAATGTAAAGAGAACAACATCCTGGTC
Organism: Pedetes capensis; assembly: GCA_007922755.1. Taxonomy (NCBI): domain Eukaryota; kingdom Metazoa; phylum Chordata; class Mammalia; order Rodentia; family Pedetidae; genus Pedetes; species Pedetes capensis. Next base: position 120,582 of record VMDO01002523.1, read on the forward strand.
CTCCTTGTAACTTTCACCAGTTTTAACAGTTTTCAGTTAATAACCACTGTTGTCTCAACTATTCCTCTACCTGTGCCGGCAGTGGGCAGGGGGGAGGCCTGGATCCTTTTGAAGTGATCCTGGGGTTTCTGTCATTTAGTCTGTAAATATTTCAGTAGACATCTTTCAAAAACATAAGCACAATTTCCTTATCACAGCTAAAACCATTCTCTGTACTTGACTATCTGCAGAGAGCCAGTCGATGTCCAAAGTTCATGATTGCCTCACATATGTTTTTCTTTTATTTTTTAAAATGTGAGTTGGGGTCTAGATACAACCCATACATTCTGATTGGCTGATCTGTCTCTCATGTCCCCTTTAACCTGACTCTGCCTCTCTTCCTGGCAATTCATTTGACAAAGAGATCAGGCCATTTGTGCTGCAGAGTCTGCCATATCCTGAATTTGGGAGCTGACATCCCCATGGTTTAATTAAATGTGCTCATCCATCCTCTGGATTTGCTGTAAATTGGTATTGGATCTAGAATCTCAATCAGACTCAAGTTTTGCATTTGGCAGGAAGATCTCATTATGTGGCATTATGTCTTCCCACTGGGGGCTCAAAGTTCTTGGTTTGTGTTTTTTGGGGGAATGTTTGTGGCCTCTGCTGGCCATTGCTTAGATTCATTAGGAAATGCAAAATGCTAATATTTGAATGATCCTTTCATCCTCCTGAGTTCACTGGCATAAGACTCTGATGAGGATCTTCCCTTTGTCACCCATTCTGTCACCTGGCCTGAGGTATTGTTGCCATAGGTAAAATAAAATGCTTATTTAAATTTTTGCCCTTTTTTGCCCAATTTTTAAAATTATGAGTTGATACTCCAGTATCCTTTAAAGGAGGTCGATAGGAACTTTTTCTCTTCATCTTAAAAAACCATGATGAATTTGTGGGTTTACACCTACTTGGTATGTTCCAATCTGTTGTCTTGGTCCTCGTCGTCATCGTCATCGTCTTCTCCTTCTTTTTTTTTTTTTTTTTTTTTTGTAGTACTGGGGAGTTGAACCCAGGATCTCACACATGCTTTGCAAGCATTTTATGACTGAACTGCACCTCCAACCCATTTTTTTAACTTTTCAGTTTAAGACAGGGTCTCAGTTCTGTAGGCTGCCTCTGGCCTTGAACTTGGGATCTTCCTGCCTCAGCCTCCTGACTTACTGGGATCACAGGCACAAGGCACTGTCCTGACTGTGCTATTGTTGCTATTGTTAGGTGCCATCAATTTAGGTCCAACTCCTAGTGACCTGGTGTACAATAGAACTAAACCTTTTACTCCCCAACTCTGTGCCTGGCACACAATCTTTTTATATTTAAGTCCATTGTTGAAGTCACTGTCTCAATGCCTCTAGTTGAAGGTCTTCCTTTATTTTGTTGACCCACCACTCTCCCAAAAATCAGGTCCCACTCCAGGGATTGGTCCCTCCTGAGAAAATGCCCAAAATATGTCAGATGCAGTCTAGCCATCCTTGCTTCCAAGGAGCACTCTGGTTGTACTTCTTCTAGGATGGATCTTACTATTCATGGGATTTTCAGTGGCTAATTGTTTCAGGAATGGGCTGCAGGGTCCTTTTCCCTAGCCTGTCTTAGTCTAGAAGCTCAGCTTAAACCTGTCTACCATGGGTGGCGTAGCTTCCAGCATCACAGCAACATGCAAGCTGACAGACACATGAGGGTGGGTATCTTGAAGCATGCTGAGTTGCTGAGGGCATCAGTGGACCAAGTCTGCCTGCATCCCTACAGCCAGCTTCTGCCCACAGGATCCATATGCCTTCCAGGTGGCAAACAGAGTGCCCGCCCCTTGCCCCAGCCTCCTCCCAGTCACCTTAGGGCTGCTCACACGCAGATGCGTCGTTCACAGACAGGGCAGCCAAAGGCTCTAGAGCTGAGCCAGGCTGGGGAAAGCCAGGCACCTGGACTCAATTTCCCCTGGTGGGAATGCGCCTGCTTATGGTGTGTGGTGCAGGTGCTAATTCCAAGCCTTAAAATGAACTCAGAGATACACACGCACAGGACCCACGCCACACACATGTATACACACATCATGCACACTCTGCACACAGTGGCTGTTGGTGGGGAAAAATAATTTCCATGCTCTTGTCTCCACCTGCTAAAAACATAGGTAGTCTTGTTGCTCGTAACTGGCCGGTTTCTGTGGTCTGATGAGTGATAGATTCCGCTCTCTGTGCAGGTTCGCTTCTTATTCCTCCTCTCTCAGCTCTCTTCCTGGCTGTGGCTTAGCGGTGAACCCCTGGGCTGACAAGTGGGTGTCTAGCTTAGGAGGGCTTTCCAGTGTCGTTTCCAAAGCCTGCAGGTATCCACCTGTAGTCGGTTTATTTTCTCAGTCCCTGCTCAGGACACAATATTGGAGGTGAATTATTTATGCCCTAAGAAACTAAAAGAAAGGAGAAAAGAGAGGAAAGAAAGGAAAGAAAGAAAGAGAGAGAGAAAACGAGCAAGGAACCAATAATTTGTGTATGGCTATTTTTCATGTGTCTGCCAATCTCAAAAATATTTTATTATTTCATTTTTGTATGAAAAATTTCATTTCTCTACTGCCACTGGAGGACAGTGTTATTGATTTCTTTAAAATATTTATACTGAATTATAACATTAAGATAGATACACGCACCAGCAGGAGTGATTCAGAACAATATAGCCGTGAACTTGATTTTGGAATAAAAAAGTTGGGAGAGCTGTGTGTCTGCAAACATCAAACGACTCGTTTTTCACTAATTACTGACACCTGCAGACAAGCCTCTCTCGGCTGAAACTCAGCATTTCCGCTAATTTCTGCTGTCATTAATGCGGTAATGCACGCCTCCCCTGCTTAACACAGAAATGCAAAAAGGTGCGCAATCACGTGGGGAGCATTCTGTCCCCTTCCTGAAATTCTGGTAAAGAAATCTAGAAGTTGGTGAGAGTTGGGCCTCATGCCTGACTATGTGGTCAGAAGTTTCTCAGCCTCAGGGCAGGAGCACCTGGAAACATTCAGCACCTGGAAAATGGGCCTGTGGAGCATTGCAGGCTGGGAGTGAGGCACTCTTGGGTTCACACTTCTGCCCCACCATTGACATGCTGTGTTTTGTTGGGCAGATTGTTTAACCCCTCTGAGCCTTCAGATGGAGAAAAATGATTGGCCCCATCCCATTGGAATATTGTCCAGGCATAGTTCTTGGAGCGGGTGGGGGGTGTCTGTCCTTGCTAGTCCCACGGTCACTGCCTAGGACTAAATCCATTTTTATTGACCCTCATAATTGGCCAGTTTCTCCGGTCTGATGAGTGATAGATTGTGCTCTCTGTGCAAGTTCGTTTCTTATTCCTCTCAGATCTCTCAGATCTCATCCTGGCTGTGGCTTAGCAGTGAAGGCTGTGAAAACTTAGCCCTGCAAATGTCGCTTCCTAGTCCAGTTCCCCAGCCTTACTTCCTGACGATTTCTATTGCCTGTTCTAGGCCCCCAGGGCTGAGGTTTAGCTCAGCTGCTACAGTGCTGCTCTGCCCTTTCTGAGACCCTGGGTTCGACCCCCAGCACTGCAAAAATGGGAGAAGGCTGTGGCAATCCACTCCAGAAAAAATCAAAAATCCTATGAATAGCAGAGAAGCACTGGCATCATACCAGGTATGGCACAGTGTCAGGGAGTGTTTCATCCTGTTGTACATCGGGTCACCATGAGTGGGACCCGACTCAACAACACCTAACAACAACATTCTAGATCCCACTGCTACTGGCTCCTGACTTCAGCCAGCCCATGGCATGCCTTTCTTCCACCTTAATTTCAACTTTCTCTTCCCAAGACCACCCTCTGTATGGAAAGCATTAAAAAAAAAAAAGTGATGAACCCAGTCCTCCTGTATCAGGCATCCAGTGTGTGATAATAACAGTGACTTCGCTGTTGCAAGGTGCCCTTTGAAGTTCTTTAATGTGCATTGACCCATTAAGTCTTCATGAATCCCATGAGGTATAGGCTATCATTCCCCCCCCCCTTTTTTTTTGATGAGAAAATTGAGACTTCAAAGAAAAAACAGTCCAAAAATATATAAACAGCAAGTTCACAGAAGAGAAAATCAAGATTACCTTCAAAGCTTGGGGAAAATTACTCAACTTCATGAGTAGTCCAGGAATTGTAAATTAGATTAATCATAAGATACCATTTTTCATCTATTAGATTAGCCAGTTATTCAAGCCTAATAACTTCTGATGCTGGCAAGCGTATATGAAACTAGGGACTCGAACACCTAGTTCATGAGAGTGAATTATTGCCACCTTTATACAAATTAACACCACCATGATAGAAAATCTATCCTACACAAGTAAAATCTATCCTATCCATGGAAGACTTGGGCTAGAGTATTTATTGTCTCATCATGCAGGACTGGGAAACTGAATGATTCTTATAGCACTGTTAGACTATGGAGAGGGAAAAGGGAAACACCTCAAGCATGTTTTGGTATTGCTGGTCATGGGGAAAATAGAAACAAAGTAACTTTTTGAGGGTAGAGTACTAGGTACATTTTGAAACATTTATATTGATACATTTTGGCACATCTATATTATGGAATACTATGTAGCAGTTTAAAAGAATGAGTCAAATCTCTGCACCTGAGTGACAAGCCAATGGAACCCACCCCTTAAAACGTGTCATAGAGCAATGCTTTGGATCATGGGAGACTATATTCCATTACTTTAAGCGGGAAAATATACTGTGTTCCCAGCTCTTTCAACCAGTGCCCTAACAATTTCCAAAAACTATTAAAACTCTTTCCAATACTGGCGTAACAGCCCACCAAATATTTTTGCATTTAAAACACTGATAAGCTAGTTATCTAGCACTTAATGAACCCTCTAGAGAATGTGTGTGTACACAGTCTGTGTAACGTCTTCCTCCTATGCTGCAATTAGCATACCCTGTAATAAGGGCAAACAGAAATAATACACTAAAGACAAAGAATGCAAAAAAAAAAAAAAAAAAAAGGACAGTGGAAGAAAACAAACAAGGGAACATTTCGATAATGGCAGTTTGTGGATTGCAGAATTATCTACCTCACAAGGGAGGTGGGCTGTGATGGGGACACTGTGCCCCCCACATGGCCCTCATGGGGACCTTGTGGCTCTGGCTGCCGGCTGTGGGGTGGCTGCATTGTGGGCAAGCAGCACCCATCTGCCACTCTACCTATTAGCAGCTGTCACAGGCAGGCAGAGAGAGAAGGGGACAAAGTGTAGAGGGTTGAGCAATGTGGCGTCAGGCATGGTGACTAAAGTGGGGGTGTGTTGGCTGAGTGGAGGGCTGAGGGGAGCGGGCCAGGAAGCCCCCTTTCTAACTGGGAAGTCGGGGGATGGCTGGGTTTTCTCTCTTGGAGCAGGCTGAGGGTAGCTTTGGGCTTGGGAGCAGACACTGCATGTGCAGAAAGCGGTCCCTGAGTCCAGCCACGTGGGCGTTTGGAAGTATCGTGTTCTCATTGATGTGGGGGAACTGGGTTAACCACTGCCTTTCCCCCACCCCTAATTATTTCTTCCTTTCTACCCTCTTTTCTCTCTCCTTGTTTATTTCCTCTCCTCGTGGTCTCCCTTCCCTCCTCCCTAAAGTCCATTTTGAGCATCAGGGTATTGGCCTGCTCTACATGGCACCAAGGAAACCTTGGCATTCATTCCATGTAACATGAAACTCATCAAACAGATATGCAGTTCCGCGTTTCCTATACAGAATGAAGTATCCAGTTTTCCCAAACGAGGGTGGGGTGGTGAATAGAGATGGATATGAGAGCTAAAGGCTGCCAGTATGAGTTGAGGGACCTTGTGAGGCTATGAGGTCATCACTGAGCCTGATTCCTTAGCTCTAAATACACCACCAGTGATCTCAGGGGACAGAGTGAGCATCCAGTGACATCACTCTCCTATCTTCCTCCTCATCCCTGCTCTTGCTTTGACCTTGGAGAAATTAAATGTTTTATCCTTGACCTTTGTCATTGTTGTTAGGTGCCATCGAGTCAGAACTGACTCATAGAGCCCCTATGTACAACAGAACAAAAACACTACCCAACACTGTGCCATGCACACAGTCTTTTTATGTTTGAGCCAATGTTATAACTGCAACATTTCTTCTCATTTTGAGCCATGCCACATCAACAAAAGGAGGTCCTAGGGGCCTTACTCCATTCTTGTCACTAAAGTCAACTCTACTTTGAGGAGGCAGCTCTTGAATGTCTTCCAGATTGGGGAGTTCATTTGCCAGCACTATATTTGACAGTGCTTCTCTGCTATTCATAGGGTTTTCAATGGCTGATTGTTTCGGGAGTGGGCTGCCGGATCCTTCTCCCTCATCTGTCTCAGTCTGGAAGCTCAGCTGAAACCTGTCCACCATGGCTAGCCCTGCTGGATAATACTGTTGTTGTTGTTGTTAGGTGCTGTGGAGTCAGTGTCCGACTCATAGCGACCCTACATACAATAGGCGAAACACTATTGTCAGTGTTTCTCTGCTGTTCATAGGGTTTTCAATGGCAGATTAATTTTGGGGAGTGGGTTGCCAGGTCCTTCTCCCAGACAATACTGGTGGCACAGTTTTCAGCATCACAGCAATACAGAAGCGCTCATTGCACAGCAAACTGACAGACATGTGGGGCCCTTGGCCTTGGAAGTTTTGAAAGTTCCTTCTTTGTGGAGTGGGGATGTCCTCCTCACCACCTCTCTCACATGTGCCTTGAGCCTGTGCTCCCAGGATGGTGTGAACTGTGACTTCCTTCTCACCAGGCAGATGTCCCCACCTCACTGGCCTGCCTTCCAGCGGCTCTCACAGCCTGCCTCCCAGCTCCCCAGCTTGTCCGACTTTCTCTGTAAGCGATTACCAAGCAGAATGCTCTCCCTCCGCGAGAGTTCGTCCTCTGAATCGACTGTAGCCACATTTGTTCCTTCTCATTTTTCTCCCCTGTGGGATGAGCTCCATCATCCTAAAGATCTTTTTGTTTGATAGTTACGCGCGTTAGCGCAGACGGGGATGATAATTCCTCTCTATCATTATAATTATTTCCTCTTGTGATATCCGAGTTGTATCAGAGCTTCAAATGTCACTCCCCCAGCTCTTGAACGTAAAGATTTCTACTGTACTCCAGCATCAAGGCCCGAGCCAAACAACTGACATCAGCGAGACTGAGCAGACTTACACAGAGATCTTACGGGATGAAGCAGGCAGCACCGAAGAGCTCAGCAGAAGGAGTGTTGTGAGAAAAGATGAGCTCCGTAAGAAAAACACTCAAGTATCCACTTAAAAACCGTCCCAAACAAAGGCAGCGTGATCATCCAGGACCGGGACATGTCCTGTGGTCTCTAATTAGAAAATAGTTACTTACGGTGGCAACCTGGTAATCACGTTCAAAATATTTGTTTACCACAGGATCTGAGGGACCACCAAGGCATTCTCTCGGCACACTTCAACATCATGAATGACATTCCAAAGTCCCCAGCGTAGAGAGAGAACGAAAAGCCATACGGGAGTCGGGCTGAGCCTCCCCGGGTGTGAAAGTTCAGTTTACCGCGCCCCACACCATCGGGTCCTCTGCTCTGAGGTGAAGAGGTGGTGGCAGGAAACTTTTCTTCCGGTAGGCGTTGAGCCAGGAAGACAGAAAGTTAACCTGGTACTACAGAAACCTGGGCCTCTCAAAGTAACCCTGCCACCTGGGCAAACCCAGGAGCCTGTTGGAGACGCGCCGCCAGCTCCCCGCCTGGGCCTGCGGCATGGGAACCTGCAGCCGGCCAGGCCACGTTGACGCCCTGCTGGCAGGCTGAGGTGTGAGAAGCAGAGGTGTGGGACTCAGCTTCCCCGAGCAAAACCAACACAGGGCAGGCGCTGCTGCGCAGAGAGCGGGGACTGAGGGCCATGAGGATGACCTCATCTTGGCTGCTTATATCTGCAAAGACCCTATTTCCAAATAAGGTCATGCTCTGAGGTTCCAGGCAGACGTGATTTGTTTTCTTCAGGGTGGCAAGAGCACTGTTCAGTCGAGGATTGAGGGAGGATTGAGGAGATCGCGTTGGGATGCTCAGTTTTGGCTCCTGGCACGGCCTCAGTTCCCATGAGTCTAGAAAAAAAAAAGTGCTGTTGAAGATCCTTCCTGACATATTTTTGGTTTTAAATTGGAAGGCACCGGAGAAGCCATCAGGGACAGAGGGAAAGAGATGCAGACTAGGAGCTGAGATTCCTCTCTCCTGCAGCACTCAGACTTTGGGGCGAGGACCCGAGTCTGGGTGGAACCTCGGAATCGGTCCCTCGCCTCTTGGCCTCTGTCCCCTCAGATTTAAAACCCAGCTTCTGCCTTGGAACTTGCTCACAGGGAGATGGCGAAGACCTGGTATTTAAATAAAATGATTCTCAAGCATGCTACAGATACGAGGCGCCAGAAGAATACTAAGCAGAGGGTAACTTACCAAGGTTCGTCAGATTCTAAATCTGGCGAGAAGGAGAGGGTTGGAGTAAGGAGAGAGAAGGAGCTATTTTTAATTCCTGGCCAAGAAAAAAAAAATGTCTTAATTCACACTAATATTATGAGCTCAGCCTGTTCAAACAATGAATTCTGTTCCCATAATTGTCCCATCCACAGTTATGCTGGGAGAGAGAACAAGAATCACAGTAATTTTCGAATCTAATTCTGACTGGTTTCCCATGGCCAGAGTGGGGGTGAGGACACCCCAGAGCCCCAGGAGATCTCTGAGGGAGAGGGGCAGTGGCCATCCTGGGGGTCAAACCATATGACTCATAATTAATATTTAACAGTGCTTTAAAAAATAAGCTACAAGCCCCTTAATCAGCACACACATTATCTAAGGTCAGGACAGAAGAAATGCTTGTATTGATTCACTGGCTTTATGCCCCTCATCCCCATTCCTGCAGCTCTGCGTATATGCTAATCAATAATGCCCACAATGTCCAGGGGTTTTTTAAAGGTCTCCTGCATGCGACCATTAAGCCAGCCAGATCTCATCCTGGCTCATGCTGCCCTGCAGGGGAAAGCGTGTTGGTAAGAATTCACTTGTTTGAAGAGATCGCTTGCGTCTTCTGCCCCCAGACCTGCCCAAAACCATTCATGTCCTTTGAAGAAGAGGATCATGTGAATCAGTTTGTGGTTTCTCATTGGTGTTTATATTTTAGAGGTGCTTGAAAACACAGAAGAGTACAGAGAATAGCAGAATAAATTCTCAGGTTCCTGTCACCCAAAACAGAAAAATAACAACATCTTCCTTCCTTCCCCTCTTCCTTCCTTTTCTTTCTTTCCTTCTTTGTTTTTCCTTTCCTTTCCTGTCTTTTTCTTTCCTTACAGTACTGGGGGTTGAGCCCAGAGCCTCCCACATACTAGGCAGGTGCTCCACCACTGAGCTGCACCTCCAGCCCCTTTTTTTATTTTTTCATTTTGAGTCCAGGTCTTTTTAAATTGTGCAGGCTGCCTCTGGCCTCAACGTTGCGATACTCCTACCTTAGCCTCCTGAGTAGCTGGCATTACAGGTATGCGCCACCAGGCCTGGACTTTGTTTTGTTTGTTTTAATATAAAATGAAGAAAAGTTACCAATTAAGATCCTTTCAATGGCACCTGCAGAGCCACTTCCACCCTCCCCCCTCTCAAATGGGGTCCGTGTCCTCAGCCCACCATGGGTGAAAAGTCCAGAATGCCATTGTTTGGGCTGCTTTACGGTTCCTAGAACCTGCTTTCTGTCCCTCTGCATTACATCTCTGGTGATTACCTGGGCTGCTCTAGTTTACTCGCTTCAGTGGCCCATAGAAGCCTATCGTGTCCGTGTCTCTCTCTCCCCTGGGAATGGATGTTCAGGCGGTCTTCAGTGCCTCCCTTTGCAGACAGTGAGCATGCTCGCAGAGGCTCCTGTTCACAGACACGTGCACTGGCCGGTCGTGGGTTTGCACATTTTCAGCTTCACCGGACCCTGCTAGCTTATGCGCTCCAGAAAGGCTAGATCCACCTGTGCTCCTGTCAGTGGGGCGTGCGCACTCCCCTTCCCACATCCTCTCCCATGTTTAACAGAGCCCAACCTTCTTCCTTATTGTGAACAACCTGGCGGGGGTGTTTCATACGGTGATACCACAGCACTCTCTGGGAGGGTCCTAGCCCTTTAACACATGCGGCAAAGGAGAGACACAAGACAGAGCCGGGAGCAGATGGAAGAAAGCTGAGGCTGGGGTGGCAGTGCAGTCCAGTGGTGAAGCTCTTGCCTAGCAGACACGAGGTCCTGGGTTCAATCCCTGGTACCCCAAAAAGACAAAGAAGGAGAAAGAAGAAAGAGGAATAGGAGGAGGCAGAAGAGGAAGAGGAGGGAGGAGAGGTGAGAGGAGGAATCTGAGGCTGGCGGGTCTGCCCAGCTCTGAAGGCAAATCTGTGGAGACCTCACCAGCAAGGCCAAAGTCATCATCCATCTGTGGTGACTATAAAGTAGGAGAACACAGCAGAACTATTTTGAAAATGACTCATGAACTTGGGAGGACCCAAGTCCACCTCAGGCTCATGATCCTCCTGCCTCAGCCTCCCCACGTGCTGGGATTGCAGGTGCTCATGACCACGCCCAGCTCCTGAGACTTTCTTTAGACAATTGGCTTCGCACTCTGGACCTCGGTTTCCTCATCTGGCAGAGGAGGACGATGCTCCTCATCCTGTAGCTCTCACAGGGTGTAAAGGAAGCAATATGTGTAAACTTAGCACTTCACTTGGCACGTAGTGTCCAGAAAGGCCACCTAGTATTGATACTGATAAGTAGGACCTTGAGATGGCTAAGCATATTAGCTCTAGAATCAGACCAGGTTTCTGTCCTGGCTGGTCTCTTGCCTGTGTGCCTTGGTTTTCTCATTGGTTAAATGGGGAAGCAACTCATCATAAAAACGACTGCAAAGATCAAGCGTAATTATGCACATAAAGGACCTACGACAGATGCAGGCACATAGCAAGTGCTCAGTAGATAATCACTCAGTTTCCTAACAGAGCAAATTGTTGAGAGCAGAGCTACGCTGTGGTTTGGGCAGAACCTGCTCAGGGGCCTTGGCCTGGAGCTCACCAAACTGCAAACATATCGCAGCGTAATGCGGTGTATTTGAAGTCTTCCAGACGTCAAGAGCTCTGTTGCCTGGCTGTCCACTTTGGCAGCTGGAGAAGGCAGGCATGCAGAGCGGGCAGTGTCCACGAGGACCCAGTTCTCCATCCAGCCCTGCCTGGCTCTGCACCCTGAGGAAGATCTGGCCCCCCATCCTGGAAAGAGTCCAGGCAGAAGGAAGAAAGGAGGCTTGAGACAAGAGACAGGAATGCCTCCTGCAAACGCTGCCGCATGCGTGGCCCCAGGAAGAAAGCAACGCAGATGGGCTGTGCCGTAGGAGGGCCAGCAGGAAGCACCAGCAACTGCTCCTCTGCTGAGAGTTCCCCTGCCAGCATTCTGAGTGATAATAAATCACTCATTTCTGACACAGCTTATTTTTCACAGCATTTTTATAAGAAGCATCCAGCTGTCTCATTTCAAACCTAATTCAAATAGGAAAGAAATCCTGCGATGTTTATTATTAATTAAACAAGATTACAGGACCAACCTGGTAGAAGCAGGCAGAGGAAAGCAGGCATCGTCTCTAATATTTTACACCCAGCCTGCCAGACCTTCCTGGGAGGGGCTTCCAGATGAGATTCCTTTTGTCATAAATCCAAGTATCTACTCATGCCTATCTGCATTTGGGTGCTGGAATTAGACACTCCATGTGTGCGGACGATGGAATATTTATTGATAGTTAAAGTTTCACATTCACTGGATTGATGTTTGTGCATAAGGACAAATGACTGGTGCCTTGCGGATAGTTTGAGCAGGTGTAGAGTAAAGATTATTTAACACCGAGCTCTGCTTTCTGTCTTTTGATTCTCCAGGAAACAAGAAATCAAATCTCTAGGACCTATCCAGGTAGGAAAAAGAAATAAATGATAAACATATAAATAAGTCAGTTCTGTCTCCTATTGGTTAGGAGCGGGCTTTTCCTTTTATGATCTTGTTACCGTTCCAAATTTATGAATTCTAAAAAATTTAGAGGCTATTTGAAATATTTAAATGCATTTTAAAGACTCTGTGTAGGCGGCAGAGCTATAACCTGACAATATCCAAAGTGTTTTTCGCAAGACCATGCTCTGCTGTGGGAGGCCTTTGCCATTCAGGGTGGAGCTCCAGCAGCGTGACGCGCAAGATACAGGGAGGGAGGCAGCTCCACCAACACCCACAACTGGACTGTCACTGGGACCCACCCCATGTGGGGGCAGCAATAAGGGAACCTCGTCTGTCCAGCATCTTAAAACAGTAATAAAACTGACAGAAAGTCAACTCGATTTTTATTCTTCCCGTGGGCCAACACATCCACATGATGCCAGAAAGACTGTCTGCCTCTCCCCCCGTATCTTTTCATTGGCCTAAGTTCTGCATGTTTGCAGCCATAGCACCCTGGCAGTCAATACCCCCTGACCTCAGAAGCTAAGCAGCGCGGCCTGGTTAGTCCTTGGATGGAAGACCGCCTGGCAATACCAAGTTCTGCAGGCTTGGGAGACAGACCTGGCAACCCACTTCCAAAACAATCAGCCATTGAAAACCCTATGAATAGCAGAGAAGCACTGACAATAGTACAGGGCATGACACAGTGTAGGGGCAGGGTTGACTCTGTTGTATATCACATCACTGTGAGTCAGAACCAAATTGTTGGCACCTAACAAAAAGTTCTACATGATTACAGCAGTCACTGCTGTGATTAATGATAGAGCTTCCAATTAGCATGTTGTACAATTTGACCCTCTAAATAAACATTGCATTCTTCATGGAGGTTAATTTGGAAAACCCACAGGTACACAGCCCCTGCCCCTCTCCATACTCAGAGACTCAATAGCATATGCTCCTGTGAAAAGCTCTCCAAGGTTCTGAATTATTGGGCTTCTGTGGGGGTACAGCTCGGGTCTCCAACCTCCATGCATTGCATTTTTCTGTGTTTACACAGTAGATTCAAAATAAATGATCATACAGTTGTAAAGACAGAGCAACAGAAGTTGAAGTGCTTTAAATCGCATTTCACTGTGACCACTTGACATTTTCATCTGTTTAACATTTAAAGCATCAGAATAGAAGAACTGACGAGGGTCATATTTTTGTTGGATGTGTACAAATTTTAGTGTGCACGAGAGATATTTTACTGGCTTCAAATAATATTGCATGGCTGATATAAAAAATAATTTTGCATTATAGAGGGAGGAGTATAGAAATGATGCACTAGGGGCTTGGGATGTAGCGCAGTTGGTAAAGCACTTTCTTAACACATGTGAATCCCTGGGTTCAATCTCCACCACTAAAAGACAGAAAAGGAAAGAAAACGAGCCGGGTACAGTGGTGCACGCCTGTGATCCCAGCAGCTCAGGAGGCAGAGGCAGGAAGATCTCAAGTTCGAGACTAGAGGCAGTCTGCATAACTTAGCGAGACCCTGTCTCAAAAAGTAAAAAAAAAAAAATGGGCTGGGGATGCAGCTCAGCAGTCTAGCACTTGCAAAGCACGCAAGTGCAAGGCCCTTGGTTCAACTGCAAGTACCACAAAAAAAAAAAAAAAAAGGAAAGAAAGAGAGAAAGAGAGGAAGAAAGAAAGAGAAGAAAAGAGAAGAAGCAAACCACTGTTTTCTTGGCAAACCACTGCTTCCCAGCACAGGCTAGGCTCATCACCAGTTGGTGCACGCTGTCAAGTGCAAGTCTATGAGCCTTGGCCCAGGTCAAGGCCCTGAGGCCACCACAGAGACCTCTGAAAAAAGATGACTACAATTAATTATTTATGCATGTCATAACTGCTTTGAGAGACAACCACATAGGAAACCAGTATATTAGCTGTCTATTGCTATGTAACAAATTTGCCCCAGACTTAGCTGTTGAAAATAAGAACACACATTTATCATCATACAGTTTCTATGGGTGGTTGGCTGGGCGGTTCTGGCTCAGGGTCTCATATGAGATTGCAATCAGGGATTCAGTCAGAGCTGCATCATCTGAAGGCTCAACCAGTGGTGGAGGCTCCACTTCCAAACCCATGCATACGGCCATTGGTGGGATCCTTAGCTCCTCACCAGGTGGCCTTGTCAGGGCTGCTTGACTGTCCTCATTGTATTGCAGCTGGCTGCTCCTGGAGCAAGTGCTCCAAGAGAGAAAAAGAGGAAGCCACAATGCCACTCAGAAGCTAATTTTGGAAGTCACACATTGTCACTACCACCATATTCTATTTGTTAGAAGCGAGTCATTGAATGCATCCCACATGAGAGAGGGAGCGAATTAGTCTCTGTTCTAGGACGAAAACATGGGATTATTTTAAAGCCCCTGGACTGACTCTGGAGTGTGAAAGAGAACTCAGTAGGTGAAAAAGGAGGACAGGACATTCCAGGCAGAAGAAACAATCTGTGTGAAGGCCATGGAGTGGGAAGGAACAGAGTGGCTGACGATCAAAGAGCCCCAGAAGAGGAAGAGAGGTGGGCCGGGTGGAATTTTGCCATAGTGAGGATTCGGGGTTGTATCCTGATAGTGAGAGAAAGGTGTGAAGCAGGGAACTGGTGGGATCCAACTTGCATTTTCAAGAGAAATCTGTTAGCAGGGAGATGTGGGGAGCAGGTCTAGAGAAGGAAGTGCAGGTCCAGAGCACAGTCTGGAGGCTGGTGGCAGGCGGGCCCTTCCCCAGCAGCAACTACTACCTTCCCCTCCCCAGCAGCAGATACCTCAGTAAAACATTTATACCTTTATACAGCAGATACCTGTATAAAAAATTTATATGAGACACAAAATTGATAGGGTATGTTGTTATTAGGTGCCATCAAGTTGTGTCCGACTCATAGCACCCTCATGGGGTTTTCGATGCTGATTGTGTCAGGATTGCTTCAGGAGTGAATTGCCACATCCTTCTCCCGTAGTATAGAGTATAGACCAAGTCTATACAGGATCGAGAATGTACACATAGGTTGTAAAGAGAGGACACCTTTAAGACATGAAGGTGAGCAGTAGTGAAGGGCTACTGCTGCCCTGAGCTGAGGTCAGCTGTGATCTTCGTAGTAGGGGTTGAGCTTCTACCTCTGAGGCATGTGCCCCAAATGGGTTAATGGATTCCCAGTGTCTCCAAAGGACTGAGCTCAGAAGTGGGCATTTCAGAAGGTTATAGATCTCAGGCAACTACCCATCTTGATAAGGGCAGAATCCACTAACGAACATCCTTTCCAGTTGCTAAGGGTGGTACGTGTCCCCTATAGTCTTATCATCCTTCCTGGGGGAATGCAGCAGGGAGGAGTGATTTTAAGTCTGTTTCCTTTTAGCAAGCATGTTGTTTGTAAGGGGATTATTTATCAGGGAAGTACTGACCACCAGATCAAAGCCTTTGTCCCACAGGAGTCTCACATTACCATTCATGTTACAGGTGGCTGGGAGGTGGGTGGCCGCAGAGCCCTCTATTCCCTTTCTTCCTGCCTAGTACGCTTTGACAATGTCCATGGCAGTCACATGGAGAATAAGTCAGCAAGCACGTATAGGTGGGAAGGGACCTGCTAGGAAGTGACTGCCATAACCCAAATTGGAGGAATATGGCATGGGCCGGGAAGTGACCATGGTGACCATGGTGACCGGACTCCAAAGGCACCTTGAATTGGCCTTGCAGGGAGGTTTGTGGGAGGAGCCTGAGAGGATGCTCAGGTTTCTGGCCTGTGCACCTGGCAGAACAGGAGATGGGTGGGCTTCAGATAGGAAAATACCAGGGGAGGCAGAGCAGGTTCCAGAGGCAAAGTCACAAGCTTAGTTTTAATCTGCTTAGCTTGAGAGCCACACTAGATAACCCCACAGAAAGCTGATCGCCCAAAGCACGGGTGCAGGTTTAAAGGAATCCATTGGCCCCAGGCCTAGCACTGTCAGGGAGACAGTGAAGGCCACTGGCTTAAAGAGGAGATAAGAGGGAAGATGGAATTCACATCCCTTTTTTATTATTATTATTATGATTCAGCTCAAGTCTTGTCCACTGTGGTGGTTTGATTAGCTAGATAAGGAAGTCTTTGCTTGAGCTCTGTAAGGTGGGGTTGGATTTCTGTTGCTGCCATCCAAGAAGTTCACACAAGGCGACTTGAGAAGTGTTTGCTGCCTCTTAGGACAATAAGCCAACCCTTCCTCCCATTTGGAAGAAGGTGAGCTGGTGTTTAATTTGAATGCAAATGGAGACCGGGCAGTGACCTCCTGCTTATCGGCAGAACTTGCCCTCTTTCCGGAAAACAGAAACTTACATTCCACTTTGTACAAGTGATACAGCACAGGGCTGCTGCCTGAGGCAAGTATTTCCTTTTTGAAATCCCCCCCCCCCCATTGCTAAGCAAGACCTCACTTGCTGTGTAAACGCTTCCTTAACCTTCGACATGACTGCTTCAGATCTGTCCTCCTGGGTGAAGCCTTCCGTGGAAGGGGCCTGGACAGCTCTAATTAGAAAGCAGATCACCCACCCCATGTGATCAAAATGCGAAATGTACTACTCCCTGCTGGCTGGCATTCTAGAAGAGCAACCATGAAAGATGAGTGTGTGTCCACACCAGATACCTGGCCAGCAGATCAGTTGTGGGAGAGCGTGACTCCAGATTCCTTCCTTAGAGGAACACAAGCGATCAAATCTCTGATGGGCTGGAATCGGAAGGCTTCCACAAGAGGCTGTGGAGCGTTAGCTCGATGAGCACTAAGAGGCTCCCAGCCGCAGTCGTCCTGAGGCAGGACAGAAAGGCAGGGAAGTGTGGGGGACGGGGAAAGGGAAAGAGCTTTCACCCCAGGATCTGGCTTGAATCTCACCAGCTGAGAGCCAAAAACTTTGACACACCTACCAAGAAGACTGCTGTGAGGACTCCCTGCAGAGAGACGTTATTTTTGAGAGACATTTTAAATAATGAAGATGTTAAAATAGCAATAAGCCATGCATGGGGTCAAAATATATATAGCCTTTGAATTTTTCCTTCCCCTCTGTAATTCCGTGCTGCTTTGAGCCATGCCCAGCTAACTCCCTCCTGACTCTTTCCTTAAACTTATACACTATATAATCTAATTTTACTGAAGGGAAGGTCTTCCAATAGAAAAGTCCAAACAATGGAACTTCTTTTGATCTCATTGGCACCTCCACAGCCTATGACGAGCCTTTCTAGGCTCATATCACACTGGGTGCCCAGAGCTGGGCGCCCAGGTCTGACATCACACAGGACAGGCCCTAGGTTAAATAAAACCAGAGGGAACATGTGCCCTGTCCTCTTTTTGGCATCTGGGGCTTTGTTCCCTCAGTAAGTTCTCCTCTGTGTCCCGGATGCCTATCTCTACCCCCTCCCCCCACTGTCTGAGTGCCCACATGCATTCTAAAGTGTGGATTCAATAAACCCTATATCTTTGTTTCACTCTCTAGCTCATCCTGAAATTCTTATCTGCAGTGAAGCCAAGGGCCTGGCTTAACTAGAGTGGAGGTCCCACCTAGGGGAACTGCTCAGGATAGGCGGCCATGCTGAGCTGCCCCTCTCTGCTGTGCCCTCAGTGGCATCCACTTTGCAATGATCATCACCTACAGATGTTTTCACATGCAGTCCTCACCACGCCGTTCTTCTTTGAATCACTTCCTGCCCTTATAGCATCTAACTCCTCCCCTGCTGGCCTTCTTTCCTTCTTTCCTTCCTTCCCTCGTTCCTTCATTTCTTTGTCTTTCTTTTTTGCTGTCCTTGGGTATTGAACCCAGGGCCTCGCACATACTTTGCAAGCGCTCTACCACTGAGCTGCACCCCCGACCCATTTTTAATCTTGAGTTGGAGTTTTGCTAAATTACACAGGCTGCCTCTGGCCTCTGACCTCCAATCCTCCTGCCTCTGCCTCCCAAGTTGCAGGATTCCAGGCAGGAACCAGTGTGGCTGGCTAGGCACCTGATTTCTAAAAGGACCCCCAGGCTGAGCAATCCTGTTCCTTCAGATCTGCCTTCATCAGTTTGAGAGCTTAACAAAGAGAGAAAGTGAGAGTGTTGCTTGTATTTTCAGCACATCACACTAATGCACAGTGGCATATCGCAGGAATTATGTAGTCTTATAATTTCTGGGGCCTGGAATTCAGCTTCAGTGGTGGTTTTTGGCTCAGGGTGTCGCATGGATTTAGGGTCAGATGTTGGCTGGGGCTGTGGTCAGAAGTGTAGTGGGTGGGCGTGTGACCAATGTAACGGGTGGTAAAAGAGTTTACAGGAGCTTAGAATAGAGTAGAAAAGAAAAGGTTTAATAGTCTACTACAATGTGCAGTGGGCAGAAGCAGTAAGAGAGTTTATTGCTTTGCACTGGGTAAAGGGCTGCTGGCATTTGTAGGGGAGTCGGGGTCATTTGACAGCTGACTTGACCTGGGCTTACCTTAACTGGAAATAATTCACTTTGGGGATGGTTTGAGGCATTTTAGCCCAATTAACTTTGTTTTGAAAAAGTCATGTTCTTGTAGCCTGTGGTTTTGAACCATGGGAACTAGCATCAGAAGATGAAAAGTCTTATTTCAGCCATCCTGTCCTTATAGCCTGTGGTGTTAAGTGATGGGGCATGGACTCAGAGAGTGCCTGTCTGTGTCATGCCATGTCATCCCTACAGCACCCCCTCAGAATTACCTTTTCCCCACAAGAAGGCTTGAGGGTCCCTTGTAAATGGCTCTCACAGAGACCTTACCCATGGACCTTTCCTCGGGGCTGCTTGAGCGCTCTCACAGCATGGTGGCTGGGTTCCCCCACAGGGAGTGATCAGAGAAAGGGAGCAGGCAGAAGCACCACACCCATGTCCTGCTCAGGAACCATACACTCTCATTCCCACCACCTTCTATACATTAAAGGCAAGTCACTAAGTCCAGTCCACACTCAGAGGGAGAAGAATCAGTCTCCACTTTGAAAGAAGGAGCATCCAATTCTTCATGGACACATTTTCAAATGAAATCTCTGGAAACCAAATTGCTGGGGGAAGGGGCAGGCGCCAAGTTGGCGCAATGATTCACTGTATGGGACTAGGGACTCCGCCTCCATCACAGACCTTTCATTTTCCAGGGAGTCTTTTGATCAGTCAGGATCTTTGCAGGCAACAGATGGCACATTCAGATGGAGAAAAAACACTCAAAAAGGAACTGACAAAATCTAGTGTCCATTTATGAAGAAGCCATCGATAAACCAGAAATGGGAGGAGGCTTCCCCACCTAATCAAGTGCATCACAAAATCCCACAGCTAACATCAGACTGAAGAGTAGGAGACAGGATGCTTCCCCCAGAGCTCAGAAACGAAGCCCATTCTCCTCACTTCTGCTGAGCAATACAGTGAAAATTCTAGACAGTGAAATAAGGCCAACACACACACACACACACACACACACACACACACACACACACACACACACACACCAAACAAACAAACAGGCAAAGACTTCCAGGTTGGAAAAGAAGTAGCACTGTTTTTATTTACAGAGAATGTCATTTCCTATGGAGAAAATCCTGAGGAACGCATGCACACTCACCCTCCTAGAAGTAAATTTAATACATCTGCAGGATGTGAGATCAACATTCAGAAGCAATTGAAGCTTTCTATAATCGTGATTCTGGTGGGTGCGAGTAGAGCCCGTGTTGTGTGTGGTGAAAGAGTTCATCTGAGCTTACCAGAGAGGAGAAAAGAAACAGTTTATTAGGACACTGCAAGAGGGCAGCAAGCAGGCATGAGAGAGTTTACTGCTGTGCACCTGCGTGGTGGGCTGCTGGTGGTTAATAAGGGTCTCTGGGCAGCCTGCAGCCAGCTAGACCTTGGCTGGAAATAGCTCACTTTTGAAACAGTTGAGGAGGGTTAGTATGATGAACTTGGCTTTGAAGAGTCTTATCCAGCCACCTCATCCCTATAGCCTGTGGTTTTAATGGTGGAGCTGGTCTTGGAGAGTGCCTGTCTCTGACATATCATGCCATCCCCTATAGGACCACTCAGAAATAGCTTTCCCTCAAAAATTCCTCAAAGAATTTTTGAGAATTAAAAAAAACGTCTTTTACAATAACATCCAAAAGAACAAAACACTCTGGAATGAATTTAACCAGAAAGAGTGTAAGATAAGTATACTGAAGACTATAAAATATTTCTGTGAGAAAGTAAAGGAAATGTAAACACATGGGAGGATAGTCCATCTTAGTGGGTTGGAAGATTCATGTTATTAAGATGTCAATCTCCCCAGATGGATCTTAGGTTCAGTGTAATTCCTATTGAAATCCCAGCTGGAATTTTTATTTTTTTGAGATAGTAACAAGCTGGTCTTCAAATGTATACAGAAATGTGAAAGATTTACAGTTGCCAAAACAATCTTGAGAAAGGAAAAAAAAGTTGGAGGACTTACACTTCTTGGGTTCAGAATTTACACTAAAGCTACAGTCATGAAGACAGTGGGACATTGGAGTAAGAGCAGGCATGTGGAGGGCTGGACGGTAGCTGCATGATAGAGCATTTGTCTAGAATGTGCAATGCCCTAAAGGCAGGAAAAGTCAGAGAGAAATTGACTGGAGTTGAGGACAAGAAAGTTTGTCATTGTCAGCAATGATCAAGACCCAATCTTGGGGCGATGGAATCCAGTGCTTTCCAACTTCTGATGTGCATGTGGATCCACAGATCTTCCTGACACATGGTCTCTGATTCAGGTAACATCTAGGGCACAGCCTGAGTTTCAGGAGATGCTGTTGTCACTGGTTGAGTAGCAAGGATTCCACAGCACCAGTTTTCATTGTTAGCTGCACATTGGAATCACCAGGGGAACTTTAAAAACTACTGAAGCCTGGGTTTTGTTTCCAGAGGTTTTCATTGAATTGGTCAGGGATGCAACCTGAGCATCAGCAATAAGCCCGAATAGTCCCCTTTCCCCAAAGAATCCTAAGGGGCCACCAGAATGGAGTCAAAATGGAGTCAGGGGCCACCAGAATGGAGTCAGTCCTAAATGAACCCTAGTCTCTTTCGCTACATATCCTTATGGTGGAAGGATTTTCCCTAAGCACCAAAGAGGGAAATTATCTTTGCTTACCCTTCTGTAGCCTGCAGCTGTAGCCCTGTGGCATCCGATCTCGTCAGATCTTGGAAGCTAAGCAGGGTCGGGCCTGGTTAGTACCTGGATGGGAGACCGCCTGGGAACACCAGAAGCTGTAGGCTTGGGAGAAGGACCTGGCCACCCCCTCCCAAAAATCAATCTGCCATTGAAAACCCTATGAATGGCAGAGAAGCACTGATAATAGTGTTTCCCCTGTTGTACAGAGGGTCACTATGAGTCGGATACCGACTCGACGGCACCTAACAACAACAACAACCCTTCTGTAAGCAGTCCTCACAAGAGGAGAATAAATGACTTCTGGCTCCAGCCCTCACAATCTGGGACATCAAGGGAAGGATAAATTAAAGCCTAGAAGAGCCGTATAAGCCCTTTCCCCTGATTAGGATATTTAGGCAGAGGAGACCAGAGCTGTATGCTCCTATCAGGAGGTAGAGCAGTGACATTTTCACTGCAGGAAAGGGACAATATCTTCCCAAATCAGGACCTTGGTGACACTTTGAATATTTTAGGGGAGTCTTGAATGTTAATGTATGCACTCTGGAAATAGCTCATTCCAGGATGGAGAAAGGTTCTGCCTGGTACCTGCGTGCATAGCCAGTGATCCCCAGGATCCAGGGCACCCTGGAGCTCTAAGTACTGAGCACAGGATCCGACCTTTGCTCCACTTCCACGAGCGTATGGCAGTGCCTGCCCTTGATCTTCTCACAGCAGAACTGAGCCATCTGGCGGGGGTACCAGTTCACCCACACTCAGCCTGTCACCTGGGGGTCGACTAGAGCCAGACACCCTGAGCCAAGAGGGCAGGGATGGAAAGGAGACCTCCGAGTCCTTTGCAAGGTAGACATCAAAATGCCCATACTCGTTCTGAGACAGGTATTGCAGGGAGCATTGAGTTTTCAAATTTCAATTTTTGTTTTTGGTTAAAATTTTCCCATATTTTTTATTGTGGCAACATAGACATGATAAACTTTGACTGGGCCATTTTTAAGTGTACAGTTCAACATGGTAAAAATCTGCATAAATAAACTTCACCATCTTAACTATTTTTAACTGTGCACTTGGGTGGCACTAGGTACATTAAGGTGAGGGTATACTTCCACCACCACCACCCACCTCCAGAACATTCCATTTTCCGAAACTAAAACTCAAACCCCAGCAAACACTAACTCCCCATCCTCCTCCCCAGCACCCACATTCTACTTTCTGTCTCTATGAATCTGACCACTCTAAGGACCTTCTATAAGTGAAATCATACAATATTTTGGAGTTTGTGTGGGCATGTGTGTGACTGGTTTATGTCACTTAGCATAATATCCTCAAGGACTAGGGAGAAGGACCTGACAGCCCACTGCCGAAACAATTAGCCATTAAAAACCCTATGAATAGCATGGAAGCACTGTCAAATATAATACAGGAAAATGAGCCCCCCAGGCTGGAAGGCATTCAAGAAACCCATGGGGAAGAGTTGCCTCCTCAAAGTAGAGTCAACCTTAATCACAGGATTGAATTAAAACTCCTGGGACCTCCTTTTGCTGATGTGGCATGACTCAAAATGAGAAGAAACACTGTGGCTGCAGGATTGAGCTCAAACATAAGAGATCATGTGCGTGGCACAGTGTGAAGGAGTGTACTGTTGTTCATAGGGTTGCTAGCTGGATCTGACTTGACAGCACCTAACAACAACAGTGTTCTCTAGGTTTATTCATATTATGTTTGGCATGTGTCAGAGTTTTGCCATTTTTAAGGCAGGAGCATTTGGTTTGGGAACCTGTTTGAATTCCAGATGAGACCAATGCTTCACCCCCTAAGCCTTGCTTCCTCTGAATATATAAGGGGTCACCTTGTCTAGTAGTCTTCTGTTAGGCATGTATTCACCTGTAGGTAGCAGAAACTCAACTTCAGTGTCTCATGCAAAATGAGTAATTTCCTCCCTCTCAACATGTAATGAGATATCTGCAGGAGACAACCAGGCTGGCAAATGGTTCCATGATATCCTCAATGTCCCAAACTCCTTCTGTTTGCCCCATGTGTCTTAGTGGATGACGTCCATCTTCACAATCATAAGAGAGTTACTCTTCCACAGCTTCTTGTCCATGTTGTCAGGAAACAACATGAAACAGGAAACAACAGGAAGAGAAAAGAAGCTTCAAGGAAGAGTAGATGGAGCCTGTCTCAGTGAGGCAGAAATTTCCCAGAAGCCACTGGCATTTCCTTTCATCTCATTGATCAAAATGTGTCATATGACCACTCCTAGCTACAAAGGAGTCTAAAAGAAGGAGTGGGTTTAGTTTTTATTAAAGCAGGTTTTAGAAAATTAGTACAAAACCTTAGGGCCTTGTACAGTAAGGAATAAGAGGAAGAACGCATTTGAGGTGGGCAGCTAGAGATGCGCCACATTCCAAGGTGTTCCAAGGATTAGACACAGGTGTGGGATGCGTGGTGGTTAATTTTCATTGTCAGCTTGACTACATTGAGAGACACCTAGGAGATTAGTAAAACCCACCTCTTAAACCGGGTAAAACCGGGTGTGTCTATGAAGGTGTTTCCAGGGACAGTTAGGTCATGAGGTCTCTGATTAATTCCTTGATGGAATGAATGGATTTATTCACATATTCCATGATGGCTTCATAATATGATGACATCTTTGGGAGGTGGTGATAGGTAGAAGGAGGAGCCTAGTTACAGGAAGGAGGTCACTGGAATCATATCCTTGGGCTATATCTTGTCCTGACCCCTTCCTAAATTCCTCGTTCCCTGCTTCCTATCTGCTATGAAATGAATAAGCTTCTCCACCTCACTTCTGCCACCATCATGTTCTTCCCAAGTGCAAGGGGCCAATGGACCATAGGCTGACCCCTCTGAAACCATGAGTCAAAATAAATAATTCCTTCTTTCACATTGCCCTTAGGTATTTTGGTCACAGCGATGCAAAATGGACACAAAATGGTGCAGGCTTGGCTCAGGAGAATGCCAATCCAAGTGAGGATTATGGTGATGAAGGGGTGTGAACATAAACATTTTCAAGAGAATATGTATTTTTGCACGACTGCCGGGTGGCCAGATTTCTTCTGGACAACAGTGAGCACTCTGCATCTCTGTATACCTGGTTCTCTGTAGGTATCATCTTCCTTAATTCCTCTGGCTCTCCCATGAGTCCCTTGTTGCTTGACCAAGCCATTCTATGGGGTCAGGAGAAGGGACAGTTATTGTAGCCCTGGTCATAACCAATGTAATCTCATCCCCAGGACTGTGATTGATTCAGATGTGGACACATGACTGAAACTGGAACCCTGAGGGATGTTTCAATGGAACCTTGTTGTTGTTGTTGTTGTTGTTGTTAGGTGCCGTCAAGCCGTGTACGATTCATAGCGACCCTCATAGGGTTTTCAATGGCACTGTTTCGGGATTGCCTTGGGAGTGGATTGCCAGGTCCTTCTCCCATTTTTGCAGTGCTGGGAATTGAACTCAGGACCTCAGAGACTGCAGCGCAGCACTCTACCAACTGAGCTAAATCCCAGCCCCAATGGAACCTTCTAGGGAAGCAGTTTTCTTGTCTTATGTTTGTAAGTGTTTCCAGAGGGGACTGACACCTGCCCCTCTCCATGAGGATGTTTCTAGTTCCTGGCCTGGTTGGCAGCTGTATTGTAATTTGTGGGAATAAAGAAGACACTATCTTGGTTTGAATTAGACCTTACGTTCTTTGCAGGCACAAGAAATTTGTTGCCATTATCAGCCCCATTTTACAGAGGGGAAAACTGAAGCTAGGCTGTACAAACAACAAGTAGCAGACCTGAGATTCAAAGCCAGGCAGTTGGATGTCAAACCTGAGAACCTGAATCTCTTTGTTGTACCAAAAAAATGTGTTTCTGGGTAGAGGTTTCAATTCCCTGCTTCCAAATAACTCTAGCTTTTTTGCCTTTCTTCTTGAATGCCTTCCCTCCAGGGCCACTGACCCCATCCATCCCCAGCTTAGTTGCACCTCAGTGTCCCAGTAGAGAGTAATGGCACCTTCAGTCTAGCCTCTGTATTGCCAAGTGCCTAATAGAACCTTCCAGGCATGGATAAAACATAAGGCCAGCCAAGCTAATGAAAGCACTGAGCGTCTCTGCCTGCCCCTGGGGCCTCACCCCCTCCTTGGGAACACCGTTAGCTCCAGACCATGCCAGTGTTGGCTGTGTGTTGTATCTCTTCAATTCATAATAATAACTTTTGAAAGGAACTCATTATTTCCTAATAAATCCAACTCTAGCTCCAGGCACAGTGGTGCATGCCCTTAATCGCTGCAACTCCGGAGGCGGAGGCAAGAAGATCACGAGTTCAAGGCCAGAGGCAACCTGAGTGACCTAGCAAGACCCTGTCTCAAAATAAAAAGTAAAAAGGGGACTGAGGGTGCAGCTCAGTGGCGGAGCACTTGCAAACCATGCCCGAGGCCCTGGGTTCAACCTCTAGTACCACAAAAATAATAAAAATAAGAGAAATCCAACTTTAGTAAACAAAATCTTTCAAAGTACCAGATACTTTGGCAACACCACAAAGGAGGGCTCTGCCTTCACCCCTTGCAAATGTGAACATTGTCATTCTTAGGACCCATCAGCTCTTCACCCCAGGCTGGTGTTCAATGAGATCTGGAACTTTGTCTGCATGCCACATCACGCGGAAACAAAAGCTGAGCAAAAACCCAGCTCTTATTCAGCAGGAGGCAGATGTTGGTGGCCCCGCTCCCTGAAAATGCAGAAGGGAGAAGTTAGTGTGTGATGAAACCAGCTTCCAATATTTTATTCAGAAGTTGTTTAGAAACTGGGGGGAGAAGGCAGCCACTCTCAGGATGGAGTGCTCCGCAGGGCTTCTGCCTGAGGCTGTTGGAGAGTTGCTGGTGAGCCACCCGGTGCCAGGACGAGGCTCGTCACAGGCAAATTCAGTCAAATAGGGGAGGGCAGAGCAAACTCTCTCAAAAGGCAAAGTATGGGGGCAACAGGAAGCAGGTGGCAAAGAAACCTAGTGACTGCAGAAAACCAGTCCTGCACTCCCTAGGGAGAGATGTGCTAGGAAGCCTCTCTCCCTGTCCTCTCTGCACCCACCCCCCACCACATCCTTTCCTTCAGCAAGGGAGTAAACACCAACTCGAGCTCTTCTGATAAATCGGGGACTCTGGTATATTGGCAGAGAGAGTAAATAATAACATTTAGACTAAAACAGATACTGTTGTTTATCTGACATCCAAATTTCATCTGGCAGCCATCAGCCCAGGGGACGATGGCCTGCCCTCCTTCCTCACGCGGTGCTAGTGTCCCCCCTCCAGTTTCACTGTCAGACCCCTAGATATCTGTGGGGGCAGATGTGTGCATGTGCTGGGGCCAGAACAGAATGGGAAATGGAGCAGATGTGGCATCAGCCGTGTAAATTGTCAACGTGGTGTGAATCTATTCTCTACCTCAATACAAATCTCGTTTTCAAAAATATGAAGATAGCCAGGCATGGTGGCTCACGCCTGTCATTCCCAGGAAGGCAGAGGCAGGAGAAGAGGAGAGCTAAGCAGGCTTTTAGAAGGAAAGGTGCCCTGGATAGATAGAAAATGGAGAGCCCAGGAGAAGGGAGAGGTGTGCAGGTGGTCACTGGAGAGAGAAGAGCAGAGGAGCGAAGAGAAAGGAAGAAAGAGGAGTGGAAGAAGAGAGAACTGGTGCTGCTCCCTCTAGTTTTACTCAAACTAGGGCACACTCTGTGTGACGTCAGCCCTAGGCACCTAACTCTGGGCGTCTAATGTAACATGGGCCTAAGGTCTTTGTTTTATAAATGGTTTAATGGCTTGGATACCATGTGGGACCCACTTGAAAATGTCCTCTGAGACTCACATGGCTTCTTCATCATGACAGAACGGCAGGAGCTGTTTTCAATCCCCCTTACCTCCATACTGCCTGCTAATGGCTAAGAACTAGGACATTTCCTCCCCATCCCTCATTGTTGAGCATTTAGATTGTTTCCAGTTTCTTAAGGTCTTTGACCTTAAATCCTCAAAGGGAAAGAATGGAGTAATAACCATTAAGAATTTATGAGCTTCACGCCTGAGTTTTACCCTTTATGTACTGTCATGACTTGGCCTATTTGGAGATGACCTGTACAATTCTAATTAAAAGATGTATTTTGAGCCTGGCTTGGTGGCACATGCCTGCCATCCCAGCAACTCAGGAGGCAGAGGCAGGAGAATCT
>VMDO01002523.1:153829-165918 GCA_007922755.1 Pedetes capensis
TTTTCTGTCTCTCTTGTTCAATGTCCAGCTTTCACAACCATATGATGCCACTGAAAATACCATGGCATGAGTCAGACACACCTTCGTCTTCAATGTGACATCTTTGCTTTTCAATACTCTAAAGAGATCTTTTGCCACAGCTTTTCCTAGAGCAATGCGTCTTTTGATTTCTTGACTGCTGCTTCCACGGGTGTTGATTGTAGAGCCAAGCAAAGTAAAATCTTGGACAACCTCAATCTTTTCTCCATTTAATGTGAAATTGCATGCTGACCCAGTCGCAAGGATTTTTGTTTTGTTGATGTTTAGTCGTAACCCATATTGAAGGCTATGATCTTTGATCTTCATCAGTAAATGTTTTAAATCCTCTTCATTTTCAGCAAGCAGAGTGGTGTCATCTGCATAACGCAGGTTGTTAATGAGTCTTCCTCTGGCACTATGGTCCCCCTCAGATCCACACCTGGAAGGTCCAGAGCTCGCATCAGCTCCTTGATCACTCTCTCCACCTGCTGCCAAGCTGTGTCCTCAAGTCTGACCCTCCCAAAAAGGGATGTGTGTCGAGATGGAGCTGACATTGACCATATCTCCTTCTGTTGCTGGCCACCCTCTACCCCCTTGGCCCAGGTTCCCTCTTCCTTCTGTTCCACTGCTAATATCCTGTCCCTGCACACCCACAGTGGGAAACCCCAATGTGTGTCTGCATTTCCTGCCTGGACCAGCTCAGGGCTGTAGCCACTCTGGCCAGGACACATAAACTTCCACCAAGTAGGCCCCTTAGCCTCATCACTCATGGTTTAGGAAGTCCATGTTTTTCATGTTACCAAGCACCTAGCCTGGTTGCAGCAGGTGGAAAGGCCTCCTCTTGGCTAAAAGAGTTTGCTTCCCTGAAACTTGACTGAAGCTTGGGACTGTGGGCACAGGGGAGTTTCCCTGAGGACAAGGTCTGAGGGAAAGATGGGGTGACTCAATGCAGTGGGCCACTTTGAGGGGACGTGATTCTAGACCTTGAAATTGTGTAAGTCCACCCACCAGGGAGATGGTAGCATTGTGGGAAACCAAACCTGGGGTTGTAGAACCTCATTGCTGGTAAAATGCAAGGACTCCCAAGAACCTTCCCCTCTCCTCATTCCCTCCTCGCCATTGTCCCTCTGTACCTCGATTTCTTTTCTTTTTTCTTTTTTTAGTGGTAATTTTTTTAAGTTAGTGTATAACTTAATCCAGGCTCAGGTTTTAGCTCAATTGGTAGAGTGCTATTCTGCATACCCTGAGGTCCTGCATTTGATCCCCAGCACCACGAAAAATGGGAGAAGGACCCAACAGCCCACTCCTGAAACAATCAGCCATTGAAAACCCTATGAATAGCAGAGAAGTATTTTGTTCTGTTGCACATAGGGTCGCTATAAATTGGACTCGACTCAACAATACCCAGCGACAACAACCTAATGGATTTGATTATGACATTTCCATACCTGCGTATCATTATATATTGCTCTGGTTCATGTCCCCATTACCCACTCATGACTCACATTCTCCCCACCACTGATCTCCTTCCTCCCCACCAATGGTCCCCTCTCTACTCGCATGACTTGTTTGTATGCATGCATGTGTGTGTGTACATATCATATATATAAATCCAGATTTTGCCTTTGGAAGCAAAACCTATTTCTCTTCCTTTCCTCATTATGCTTTCTTATCACCCCTCCCCTCTCTCTTTAGTCCCTTTTCTCCCCCTACATCATCCCCCTCCTACTTTCATGACATGTGTATTAAAATATTACCGATATGTATTGGAATCTCACATCCACATATGAGAGAAAACATGTAATATTTATCTTTCTGGGTCTGGCTTATTTTACCTAAAATGATGGTCTCTAGTCCCACCCATTTTCCTGCAAATGCCACAATTTCATCCATCTTTATGACTAAATAAAAGTCCACGGTATGTGTGTATGTGTGTATGTATGTGTGTGTGTGTATATATATATATATATATATATATATATATATCTCACATTTTCCTTATCCGCTAATCTCTTGATGGATACCTAGGTTGATTCCATATCATGGCTGCTGTGAATAACGCTGCAATAAACACAAAGAAACAGGTATCTCTATGGCATGTTGACTTATATGCCTTCGGGTATATACCTGAGTTATAGCCTGATTTTTAATACTATAAAATTACCTAGGCAGGGGTCATATATGTGCTATTTTTTAGTGCAACTGTAACCCCCAAGATAATGCACAGATTTGGGGCATTCAGTTCAATGAGTTTCAACAACTGCATACCCCAAATTGACCACCACCCCAAAGCAAGGGGTTGACCAGCCCTGTCTGATAGCAATATAATGAGAGCCACACATGTAATTTAATTTTAGTTTATTTTTATTTTTCACACATGGGATTTTATTTTCTTTTTTCACACATGAGATTTTAAAGCTGTTAGCCATGTTAGAAAAAGTAAAATAATTTTCCTATTGTGTTTTTAAGACAACATATTTGAAACATCATTTCAACACATTGTTGTTGTTGTTAGGTGCCGTGGAGTTCAACACATAATTAAGATCAAAATTATAATAAGAAACTTTACTCTTCTTTTTAACACATCTTTGAAACTTGGCAGGTATTTTATCCTGACAGCAGATCTCTGTTCTGTTCCAATGCTCACTTTTCAACAGCTGAAGGGCAATAGAATCTTGCAATAGTAGAGTTGTGCTGAAGGGGAAAATATTTTGCATGCTTCAGTTTTTAAACGTAAATCAGTTAAAATTAAAATTAAAAGCTCAAGCCTGTTTTGGTGGTGCACACCTGTAATCTCCACACTTGGGAGGTAGAGGCAGGAGGACGGCAGTTTCCAGGCCAGCCTGGGCTCCATAGGTACGCTGGGACCAGCCTAGCATACAGAGTTCAAGGCCAGCCTGGGATACATTTTAAAGAATGATAAAGTCAGTCCTTCGGTCACACCTGCCACCATTCACATCATTTCTCGTGGCAGGTGGCCTCAGGATTGGGCAGTGAAGATGAGAGCATTTACACCTCTGCAGAAAGTTCCAGTTCTTTTCCTTCCTTCAGACCCAGGCTCTGCTTCCTGATTTCTGTCATGATGGGCTATTGAATTTGTCCTTGGGTTTCAAAGAATAGGAGGATAGAATAAGGTCTATAGGCTTTTGTGCCCTGCTTTTGTTTTTCCTTGGCAAAACAGTGAATCATCTGTATAATTGCGTGTATTGACAGTGCTTACTGACCGCTGCGGAGTGCCCCACTGCATGCATACACCACTGTGCATGGATCCGATTGTATGGTGCATATCTGGGTTGTTTTCAGCTTGGGGTCATTCTGGATAAGACTACTGCTAACATCCTCGTATGAGTCACTGTGTCAACACGCTTTCATTTCTCTTTTGTATACACCACAGGAGACTTGCCTAGATATAGGGTAGGTACATGTTTAACTTTATTATCAATATTTCTTCCAAACTATTGTACCAATTCACACACCTACCCACTACATTTGAGAGTTCCATTTTCTGCACAACTTTGCCAACATTTGGTAACTGTCAATGTGTCTTTTGTTTTGTTTCGGTTTTTGGTTTTGGTTTTTTTTCGGTACTGGGGGTTGAACCCAAGGTCTTGTGCTTGCATGCTCTGCAAGTGCTGGACCACTGGGCTGCGCCCCCCAGTCCATTTTTTTTACCTTTTGAGACAGGGTCTTGCTTTAAGTTATACTGACTACCTCTGGTCTTGAACTTGCGATCTTCCTGCTTCTGCCTCCCGAGCCGCTAGGATTACAGGTGTGCACCACCACACCCGGCTGCTATTGTTGTTTTTAATTTTAGCCATTCCCTCTACTGTGGTTATAACATGTATTTCCTTGATGACTCAAAATATTGAAACCTTTTATGTATTTCTTGGCCATTCTGACATCATCTTTTGTGTGGGGTCTGATCAAATCTTTTGTTCATTTTTTAAATGGAGTTGTTTTCTCTTTACAGTTAATTGGTGGGAGTTCTCTACCTATTCTGGACACAAGTGATTTGTCAGATAGATGTGCTGCCAATATTTTTTTACAGTGTGTGACTGTTCTTAATGTCCTTGGAGGAGCACTCTCTTAGCACTGTCGTTCACTGACCAGAAATACTTAATTTTGATGAAATACAATTTACCCCTTTTTTTTCTTTTATACTTAGTGCTCTTTGTATCCAGATCAGAAAATCTTTGTCAATATCAAGGTGATAAGATTTCCTCCCATGTCTTCTCCTAGAACAAGGATTGGCAAACTGTAGCCCGCAAAGCCAAATGCAGCAGGCCAGCTATTTGTTCAGCTCCTGAGCTGATAATAATTTTATGTTTTTAAATGCCTAGGGGAAAAACCCGATGCAGATTGCTATGGTTTAGATCTGAAATGAGTACCAAAGGCCTGTGTTTAAGGCTGGGTCCTCTGAGGGGTGCTCTTGGGAGGTGGTGGGGCCCAGTGGAAGGTCTGTATGTCCCTGGGGACATGACCTCAAAGGGGATAGTGGGACTCCGGCTCCTTTGCCATCCTTGGCTTGCTCCCTGGCTTGTGGTGAGTGATCACTTTGCTCTGCTAAGTACTCCTGTCACAACTCGCTCCTTCACCACAGACCCAAAGCAATCGTGTCAACCAGTCATGGACTGTTGTTAGGTGCCATCGAGTTGAGTCCAACCCGTATCAACCCTCATAGGGCTTTCCATGGCTGAAGATTTTGAGATGGTCTCAGGAGTGGGCTGCCACATCCTTCTCCCATTTTTGTGGCACTGGGCATCAAGCCCAGTGCCTCAGAGACCGCAGAGCAGCGCTCTGCCAACTGAGCAAAACACCAGCCCATGTGTTTCTAGACTGTGTCAAAGAGACGTCCCGCCTCCTCCCTGGAAAGAAGCTCCCAAACATGATATTCTTCTCCAGGGCTTGGCCTCTCCTTACTACATGTCCAAAATATGTCGGACAGTCTACCCATCCTTGCTTCCAAGGAACACTCTGGTTGTACTTCTTCAAGGATGGATCTGTTCTGTGGTATGTTCAATACTTGTCTCCAATACCATAATTCAAAAGCATCAGTTCTTCTCCTGTCTCCCTCATTCACTGTCCAGCTTTCATAGACATCTTTCATTGGGAGGAAATGTGAAAATCGGAGAAGCCGGGTGGCATGCGCAGGCTGGAAGATGTAGCTTAACAGTGTGCTTTCATACAGGGCCATAACGTCGTTGCCTCTTATTAAAGACGTTTTGTTCCTATTTGTGCCCTGTTCAAGCTGCATTAACTTTTAGAACCTAGGTAAGCATGTATTTCTTCAGGCTAAGTGGAAATGCAGTAGAGGAACTTTTTCCAAATTAAAATGATAATAAAACTGATTGGGAAAAAAATAAAAGAAAAGCAAGCTTAATGAGGCCCAAACACATCTGTTTGCCAGTTTTACCACTACAAATAGGATTAATCTAAATGCTTAAGCGGCTTCCACAGACTCTCCTTGTACGGCTCCCCTCTGTGTATGCTCTCTGTGTGGAATGTTATTAGATATAATTTATCCTCCTCTAATTGATTAGATTATGTCTATATACTGCAGTACTTATTTTAACAAAGAGGTTTTTAAACAAATAGAAGTAAATGTGGATTTAATTTATTTCACCACGAAAAGAATTTTCAAGAAAATCAATTTTCATTTGCACAGGTATTCTGGTAGCTGGGCACCCCATTACTTCGTGGTTGCGCCTTCCACTGCTGGCGGTTACATGACAGATAGCTTCATTTCTCTGCCATGATTCTATTACTTACAGAAAAATATACTTAAGGAGCATTAAAAGTCTTCCTTAAACTGACAAAAGTCACCACAGCTTTCGCTAAGGGCAACACCGTCCTTAACTTACTGCAGCAGACGGGCACCATGTGTTGCGGGTAGCTGTGCGGCGTCTCAGGTTTTCTTCACAGCTTCCTAGGTTTGCTTGACTTACGGAAGACCTTTCACGCTGCCTAAATGGAAGAAGCGGCTAGGGCCAGCATGAGGAGGTCCAAGGGTGCATTTTCTCTCTCTTCTCCAGAACCTCGCTTCTCAGAGGCAGGGTGTGTCTGGGATGCCTGCTGCCGTCGTCCGACAGCGGCAGGTCTTAGGTCTGCTCTTCAATGCTTGAGGTCAGCTCATTTCTTCCCAGCCCCATGGCTCGTTGGCAGACAGAAACAAGAGCATTTCTGCCCTCCACTTGAAGCCCTCCTGATGCCTCTCTGCTTCTTTCCAAATTTCTCATCTTTGCTCCTTAGGTGCAAAGTAGAGTCAGTTTGCACAAGCCTCCTGTGAACATGCTGGTTCCTCCTCTGTGTTCGGGATTCATGCTGGTAACCCGAAGTCAGCTGGGATGTGAGTGTTTATGCCATGGCAGTTGGCAAGCATAGTGCTTTAGGGCTTCCTCTTGTTCTTTATCTTCCTTCCTTCCTTTCTTTCCAGTACTTGGAGGTTGAACCCAGGACCTTGCATATACTCTGTATAGCTTGACCACTGGGCTGCACCCCTACCCCATTTTTCTTCTTTTTTTATTTTGAATCACTAAGTTACATAGGCTGCCTCTGGCCTTGAACCTGCTGTTCTCCTGCCTGTGCCTCCCAAGTCACTGGGATGACAGGCATGAGCCACCATACCCCGCCTGAAGCGTTTGTATTGATCCTCACGGAAGGCAATGCCAGAAGTGAGTGTAACGTCTGCCGCATGCCTGAGTCTTACCACATGTCCTTGATGTGGCAAAACCTCAGGGCCTGAAGGGTCCCAGGATCCAGGCTGAGGTCACTACCAGGCATCTGTGGGAACCTTTGGGCCTTTCTTACCAAGTAGCTGCAAGGCTGCCCCTGAGGGGGGTTTATAACTCAGGCAGACAGAGGCAATGTCTTGCTCGTGACATTTGGGGAAAGCCCCGTGGGACAGTCATCTCTGGACTTCTGGGTTTGCCGGCCCATTTCAGCCAGCTCAGTTACCTGGTCCAACACCAAATCTTTCCTCCCCGTCTTCACGGACCAGGTCTTTCCCCTGTGTTACGCCTCTGTGGGCTCCAGGGATGAGTCTCACCCCTTCATCGCCTCCTCATAGCGCTTCCCTCTGTGGGCTGGTACAGATTTCACCACTTCCTCTTTGGAGAGAGCAGGAAAGGAGCCCCGGCTACAGCCCCAGCTGCTCAGACGGGGCTGGGCTTCCCGCTAGCTGGGCACTTCTCGCAGCCACCTGCGCGGCAGCCTCTTAACTTCCTGACATTAAACAAAAGTGAAACTGAGGTCTTCCTAATTGGCGATCATAATCAAGAATCTGTCATGGGGTCTCTCAGAAACTAATTCGGCTCGATCGTTCTTCAGACCTTCGCTAAAGAGCCGGCGTGTTCCTGTCGACACCGCCTTGTCCCATTTTCATCCCGTGTTAATTCCACTACAAGGCTGCGCCGTCAGCCCTTAGCCCGCAAATTAGAAAAACCAGGCGGTGATCGTGGCGGCGCTACACTGCAGAGTCCTTGCCGGATGACTCTGACGGTCTCATTGCAAAGCTTCCAGATCCTTCTGTGAGAGCAGGCACCAGTTCTAAATGTAACTCCATGTTTGATTTCCTGCTCATTCCCTCCTCGCATGTAGCTGTCATGATGCTACATTAAAAAAAAAAAAAAAAAAAAAAAAAAAAAAAAAAAAAAAAAAAAAAAAAAAAGGACTCCCCTTACCCATCTCCTGTAGACTGCAGGAAGGTGTGGAGTTGTAAAGTTAATGAGGCTTTCAAAAAGGCGCTTCTGTGGACCCCAATCAAACGCGACTCTGGTCACTGAAATTATACCTGCAGTTGGCTTTCAGGAGCTCTCCTGAGTGTCCAGTGAGGGGGAGGTAGGCTGAGGGTCGCTTCTGGATGTGATGCGGGTGACACTGGGGAACACGTTGTATGGTCCGTGCCCAGAAACATCTAGGTGCAGTCCCAGTTGTAACTAGCCTCTTGGTCCACGTGGACCAGACCACGCAGCCCAGCGTGTTTGGATTCCTAACACCTGCCAACCACTTCCTCTTTGCACACCTACAGGTGAGTGACTGATGCTCCCGGGTCTCAGTCTCCTCATCTGCAGGATGGGACAATCAGAGTTGCCGTGGGAACCAAAGGAGAGGCAGAGCACCACAGGACCCCCCGTGTCCACACAGAGTGGGCGCTGGCAGGGCAATGTCCCTGCTCTCCCAGCCCTTCAGACGCCGCACGGTTCTCCCTTGGGCCTTGGCATTTCCGAGGGAACGGATGTAAATCAAACCACAGTTGTGCTTCCACAATTGCCGATTTTATCTGTGGGCAGTCATGGGACTCAGCAGGAGAAGTCATTGTGGTATCGGGGTTACATGCTGCACCCCTGCCAGACGCTCGCTGTTGAAACAGGAAGCATTTATCCAAACCATAAGACTGAAATCGTCAGCCAAGGCCCAAGAGAGAAGTGGAAAGAAAAATAAATAAATAAGGGAAAATGCTAAATAAATTGATTTTCATAAAATTAACATGATACTGTATAATAGTATTTCCCAATATAAAGTCTTTTCTCTATTAATATTTATTGCACTGTAAGGATTAAATCATACCTTTGTGATTATTTTCATCTTTTTTTTTCTAGCCTTATTCTGGTTCAAAGACAAGGGTTTTACGTTGTTTGTTTTTTGTTTTTTCTCCCTCCTCTTGTTGCTGCTGCTGCTGCTGCTGCTGCTGCTGCTGCTGCTGCTGCTGCTGCTGCTGCTGCTGCTGCTCCTCCTCCTCCTCCTCCTCCTCCTCCTCCTCCTCCTCCTTCTCCTTCTCCTCCTCCTCCTTCCTCTTTTGCTTTTGTCTTTAGACTGTTCTAGTGATATTCTGAAATCTCCCAACAGGGAGATTCTGTAACTTTAATAATGGTTATACACAACACAGACAGAAATCTGCCATGGGGCTGAGAAGGCCCTCAGACACCCAGCTTGGAAGAGCGCCCATGTTTCCCTGTTTCATTTCCAACTGTCTACCTCCTTCATGAACATTAAGTGTTTACCGAAGTAGAAGGTCCACAAATGAAGTTCCAGCCAACTCCGCCATCCTGGTCCGGGTGTTGGGGGTGGCAGGGCTTCTGCTACCTGGGATACGGGCCCATGGCAGGTGCCGGAACAAGTGCACGTGGTAGACCAGGCGGGTGTGGCTGCTGGGCTGCGGGTTCCCAAGGCTGCCCAGTGATGGGGCTCAGAAGCCTCACATTCACCTCCTCAGGCCGTGAAGGATCAAGGCTTGCATCGCATGCAGGCCTCACCTCTGCGGGCTGGTGGAGGGGGGCAAACCCGGCCCTTCTTCCTTTCACAGCGACAGATTTTGTTTTTAAGCAGCCTTTTTATTTTTTCATCCTCGCCAATATTTCACCTTGGCGCTTCCTTTGGAACGTTTGAGCCGAGGGATGATGAAGTGCACACGGCTCCGCCAATCCCTCACCAGCCACCTCTTGGGTCCTAAATTTGTTTGCTAGCCCCGCAGTGACAAAACACCACAAACCGGGCGGCTTAAACCGCAGGAATGTATCATTTCCTGGCTCTGGGGGCCAGGAGTCGGGACCAAGGTGTCCAGGGCTGGCTCCACCCGAGGGCTAGAAGGGAGAACCAGTTCCAGGGCCTCACGCGTCTCCCCACCTGCAGCTCATTTCTGCCAGCACCAGCGCCCCTGACCTGGAGCTGCAGCATTCCCACCTCCGCCTTCACCATCACTAGGCGTTCCCCTCTGACCTGTCTGTCGTGGGTGCCACGCTCCTCCTTTTTATGAGGACGTCACTCATACTGGATCACGACATCCCTAAAGACCTCACCTTCACTTGGTCACCTGCAAAGACTCTGTTTCCAAATAAGGTCACATTTACAGGCCCCAGGGTTAGGACTTCAGCATCCCTGGCTAGGGGACAGATGTAATCCAATGCAGGGCACCGCCTCTCTGCTACTTCCCTCACCACCCTCCTGCTGGCCACCAGCTGCCCATCTGGACTCCAAGAACCCCTTCCCTCTCCCGCCTCATGCTCTCCCTGATCCTGTCTTCTGCCGGAGGGTAGAGGGCTTGAAGTCCCAGGAATTCAACTCAGAGAGGGGACAATTGTACAGGAGGTCTGTGAAGGAGCACTTTTGGGCTCGTGCCCGTGGAAGGGAAGGGAAGATGCAGGATTAGGTAGGGGAGTATCAAGCCTCAGCGCAGGGCCAGCCAACTCTGCAGGGAATTCTGGGGAGGGGACGACCCTCAGAGCTGCCCTGAGCCGGGGAGAACGTCTAGGCCTCTGTGCCTCAGTTGGTCAGGTGCCAGAGACTGCTTTCCCAGGGAGGGGTGTGACTCGGGCCAGCACCCTCTCTGGCAGATGCCGTCCCTGACAGGCTGGAGGCTGAGGGCTTCCAGCCAGCAGCGCTGCTGGCATCTGCGGGACCAGCCTCAGTTTCTGAAGGACTATCAGGAGACCACTGTGCCAGGATGCCGCTGCAGCATCCAATCCCCTCAGATCTTGGAAGCTAAGCAGGGTCGGGCCTGGTTAGTCCTTGATGGGAGACCGCCTGGGAACACCAGGTGCTGTAGGCTTGGGAGGAGGACCTGGCAACCCACTCCCATCAATCAGCCATTGAAAACCCTATGAACAGCAGAGAAGCAGTGACAATGGTGTTCCGCCTGTTGTATGTTGGGTCGCCATGAGTCGGACACCTACTCAATGGTCCGTGACAACAGCAGTCAGGAGTGGACTTTTTGGCTCATTTGACCAAGTTCCTTCCTTTGTACCTTCAGTGGCTCCCCTTGTTCTTATGATAAAGGCTGAAACTTCTTAACTTGGCCATTGTCAAGGTTCCCTCTGCAACATGTCCCCTTCTTCCCCACTCTGAGCTCATGCTTGCTGCATCCCCTCCTGCCACAGGACCTTTGCAAATGCATTTCCTTCGGTGTGGATCACTCTTCCCCCTTTTCCTTTTCCTCTGCTAGTCTGAGAAGCTGCCCCTCCCCAGCAAAGTCAGAGTCTCCCCACCGGAGGCCGCCAGAGCGCTGTGCGGCTCTTCTTGGTAGAAATTGCCCTTTGCAAGTTTCCATTCCTTTCTGGTCTACAGCCATAGCACCCTGCCATCCAATCCTGCCTGATCTTGGAAGCTAAGCGAGGTCAGCCTGGTTAATCCTTGGGTGGGAGACTACCTGGGAATACCAGGTGCTGCAGGCTAGGGAGAAGGACCTGGAAACCCACTCCTGAAACAACCTGCCACTGAAAACGCTATGAATAGCAGAGAAGCACTGACATAGTGCTGGGCATGGCACA
Organism: Pedetes capensis; assembly: GCA_007922755.1. Taxonomy (NCBI): domain Eukaryota; kingdom Metazoa; phylum Chordata; class Mammalia; order Rodentia; family Pedetidae; genus Pedetes; species Pedetes capensis. The sequence continues at coordinate 165,109 of VMDO01002523.1, forward strand.
GTGTCAGGTAGTGTTTCTTTCTGTTGTGCATTGAGTCTCTATGAGTTGGACTTGACAGCACCAAACAACAACAGTTCTTTCCTGGGCTTATTTGATTCTTTTCTGGTTTCCCACTGGATTGCAGATATCATGAGGACAGTGACCATGTATGATTTCCTTCACCCTTGTTCTCCCAGAGCTTAGCATCATCCTGGCACATAGCTGATACTCTTTATTATTTTTTATTTTCTTTATTGCTATTGATTATTTATTTATTTTTGCAGTACTTAGGGGTAGACCCAGGGCCTTGCACATGCTTTGCAAGTGGTCTACCATTGGGCTGCATCACTAGCCCTTTTTTTTTTTTTTTTTTTTTATCTTTAGACAGGGTCACACTAAGTTATACGGGCTACCTCTGGCCTCAAACTCAGGATCCTCCTGCGTCCACCTCCAGAGTCGCTGGGATGGCAGGCATGAGCCACCAAGCCCAGTGCTGGTACTCTTTAATTAGTTAATGAATGAATTAATTAGCCCATTCATCATTGAACAACTCCCCACAATAGATGACTTCAGAGATCTGTGATCTCTGCTTTGCTTTTAATAAAAAATTTTAAAAAGGAGAGAAAGAGCGTGAGGTGTTCAGTCCTTCGAAAGCCGTGAAAGAGTGCCAGCCACTAGGTTAACAAGCAGCAGAGGGGCAGCAAAGACACAAGGGAGCCATTTTTCCTGGTGAGGACACAACCCACTGTCTGTGGGGATTAGTAGGGGGCCCCCTAGTGGACTGAGGGAGAATGCACCTTCCCAAGCTAGGCTTGGGGGCACTCCCCCCCC